>APFE030926849.1:119862-175191 GCA_000404065.3 Pinus taeda | reverse complement strand
GATAGCAATCTTTATATAAAAGTTGAAAATTACTAATTACTAATACTTGTTGTGTATGTAGATGACATTATTTTTGGCAGCAATGAAGAAGAGATGAGTCAAAGCTTTGCCTTGGTCATGCAGAAAGAATTTGAAATGTCCTTGCTGGGAGAACTGACATATTTCCTTGGTTTGCAATTCCAACAAAAGGAAGAAGGAATCTTTTTATCTCAAACCAAGTATCTCAAACAGATCTTGAAGAAATATGGCATGGAAGATGCAAAACCAGTATGTACACCCATGGTCACAGGATGTAGCCTCAGTGCAAATGATGAATCTATAGCAGTACATCAACCAACCTACAGATCTATGATCGGATGTCTACTTTATTTGACAGGTACCCGACCGGACATCATGCATGCAGTAGGAATAGTTGGTAGATTTCAGGCAAATCCAAAGGAGACTCATCTTCAGGCAGTAAAGAGAATTTTCAAATATCTTCAAGGGACACAAAATTATGGCTTATGGTATCCTAGAGATACAGATCTCACACTTCATCCTTATACAGATGCAGATTCCGAAGCATGGATGACAGGAAGAGCACAAGTGGTGGTGCATTCTTTATGGGTTCCAGATTAGTATCTTGGTTCAGCAAGAAACAGAGTTCAATTGCCTTGTCTACAGCGGAAGCGGAATATGTTGCTGCTGCATCTTGCTGCACTCAACTCCTTTGGATGATGCAGACCTTGCAGGATTTTCAAATCACTTGTACACCACCTATCTCTATCTTATGCGATAACACAAGTGCAATCAGCATCTCAAACAATCCCGTCATGCATTCAAAAAGCAAGCACATACCAATCAAGTATCATTTTCTCCGGGAACAAGTGCTTGAACAAAAGGTCAAGTTGGAGTATGTTCCTTCTAAGGAACAAGTTGCTGATATTATCACCAAACCATTGCCCAGGGAGACTTTTGAATACCTCAGGCAAAAGCTGGGGGTTGTTGATGCATCATCTTATTGTTGAGACTCTTCTGATTGTTGGTTGTACGCATGATTCATCTGGGGTATATGCGTACATGTGCTGGGTTGCGGCACAGGTTCAGGGGGAGAATATAATGCATTGTTGGCATTATGGAGGATGTACAAAAGGAGATCATGGGAGCTGGTCTGAATATAGCTGCAATATGTCTCTATCTCTTTCTTGTTCATTCATGGTGTCTGGTGGATTATGGTTCTTCTTTGCAGATCTGGTTCATATTCAGGGGGAGCATGTTCTTAGGGGGAGCATAACCCTTTGCCCTTGATGTCAAAGGGGGAGAAAGTCGCTGAAGTTTTTGAGGTTGCCATCAAGTCCAAAGGGGGAGATTGTTGGCATTATGTTTCTGGTATGGCTATATGTTACAGATGTTGTACTTGATGGCAACACCCATGGCAAGGCTCTCAATATGTTGAAAATTAAGAAGTATGCAGGAGAACAGTTCAGAAGATGCGTACCCGCAGGTACACCGTGGAGGGACCGCGGCCAGAGACGCAAGTCAGCCGTTCAGGAGGTGCGTACCCCCAGTGCACTCACTTCAAGGCAGAGAAAAGCACACGTGGGGTTTCTTATGTTTAATATTTGGTATTTAGCCGACGATATTTGTGTTATTATGGTTTTGGCTTGTGGTATTGATCCATGATTTTAGGAGCTTGCCTATATAAAGCAAAGGAGATCCCTTGGCTAAGCATCTTTTGCAAATTGAATATCTTAAGATCTGAAATATTGGGTTATTGTTTCAAAAGCTTGATCTATATGAAAGTGAAGTGGAAAGAGAATATGTGAAGGGTGATCTCTCGAGCGCATGATCAGATCTGGGCATCCGACTAACTGTAGCACACTGGTGATCTGCAAATTCAGCCCTAATCAGAAGTACGCAGGTGTTTAACGGTGCCTCTGCGTGGGTACGCAGAGCAGAAACAGGCGAATTGCGTGGGTACACAGAGCAGAAGAAGGGTGACTGTGTGGGTACGCCGAAGTAGAAGAAGAAGGGCTGTGTGGGTGCGTAGCGCAATAGTGGTTCAGGTGCGTACGCATAGTAAAAGTATGCGGTGCGATAGTCTTTCTGAGTGCGTGGCTACAGTGGTAGTACGTGGTGCAATAGTGTATCTGGGTGTGTACTCTACACAGCGCTGTAGAAGAAGCAATGTGTGGGCATGCGCACAGCTGAAGGAACTCTACGGGTATATGCAGGGAAGCAGAAGGTGAAGTGCGTAGCGACGCAGGCCAGAGAAAGGAAAATTGTGTATCTGTCTCATGACTTTCTGTTGACTGAATTTTTCTTTTGATAAGGTGTTCTGGGTTTAGTTATGTTTTGTTGATCTGGTTACTGCAGTTGACTGTGAAATCCACATGTACTTGATGATCATTTGATATTTACGAAAAGTGGTCCTTGTAAGAAAAGAAGTAGGGGGTTGTAGCTCCCTTCCAGGAGAGACTGGAAAACGAGAGAGAGTTGTAGCTTTCTACAGGTTGCAGCCTGCGTACTGGAAAAGGACTGCACCAGTACAAGACCATTGTAAAAGGAGTTTTCTAATTTGAAAGAAGATAGAGACATATTGCAGCAGGTGGTTTTCACCCACATTGGGTTTCCACCTTATATCTGGTGTTCTTTGATGTGACTGTCTGTTTTTCTTGTTCATGCTCATTGCTTTATGGTACTGATATGCAAAATTAATTCAAAGTATAAATAAGGAAGAATTGTTAAAAGGACTAGATAATACTGATTCACCCCCCCTCTCAGTATTATTTTCAACACAACTCAACACAAAGGGGCGTCTAGGGTATAAAGCCAGAAATAAGTGTAGAAGAAAGGACAATGCATCTTCAATGCACAAGTCATGGCGGGACTAAAGAGGACTCTCGAGCCTACTCAGTATAGTAGCACGGACAACAAATGTCAGCGAGGTTCTAACTAAGATGCCCATGTAAAGGATGGCTCTACTTGTTATAGACATATTTTAAGTATGGATGTTAAGATGCCCATGTTAAGGATGGCTTTAGTTACTGTTATAGACATATTTTGGCACATCAACCCTAGAATCATATGTCGATACATTAGGGCTCATCAACCCCTAAAAGAGTTGTTTCATACCCTAAAGGAACTAAGTCATATGAATTCTTCATTCCCCCAAAAGTTTCATCTCAGAAATCATCCAGAAAGTGCCTAAACTGAACCATATTTGAAAGCCCTGTGTTAGCCTGAGATGGATCTCACCTACTACACTGTCTAAGTGAGATGCATCACAGTTTTTCCCTTTAGTTAGTGTGATGGGTGAGGATGGACAAAATTCCAAGACACTTTGTTAGTTGGTTGCTCATGGAATCTTCTAGAAACTTCTCCTATGCCACTTGCCTCTCTGACTTCGCCCAAGGATGAACAAGGAAACTAGGAAACCATCTCCAATTCCCCTCTCTTGTGGACCTAATTTCTACGCATGGAATGACACTCATCATCCCCATTGATGACTCAACCTCTTGCAATCATCTATAAAAGGATCTCCCATCCAAGAGATCAGAAGGCTGAATTGTTGTGAATTTTAAGGAAGTGTTTCTAGTTTTAGTATTAAGGAGAGAGCGTTGTATTATTGTTGGTGTGTTCTTGCTAATTCATGAGGTGAAGAAGCATTGAAGCTGGGAGGATGGTGCTGGATTAGACAACTAAGTTGTAATTCCCAATTTATTGTGTTAACTGTAAATGCTTTCATTTGTTCATTATATTTCTGATTCTATATTGTTTATGTTGTGATAGATTACGATGCTTTGACAGGATTTTGTTGTTGTAGCTGTGCAAGTACTTTCCAAGCATGTTAAGTACAGGGAGGAGCTATGGGATCGGTCAAAGGAGAGGGAGATCAAGCACAGGATTAAGCGAAAGTTCTAGGTTGGTCCTCTAGTATCTTTCTCTTATCTATCACTCATAGCAAAGATATTCGAATTGCTTTGACTATTGTTTCTAGGTTAGCTACCAAGCCTAGAGGGCTAGCATCTCTTAGAGTTAGTAGTTTTCCCAGAAACAAGTTGGTGACTCCACTGGGGAAGACCAAATGTTTGTTTGTTGCTATTGTTTATTTTATGTTGAATTATATAAACTATAGACAGAGTCTGAAGCTGGCCAAGAAGCTTTCCAACCGCTCTTGTTATGCAATAGCGTAGTAGATAAATTCTACTTCAGTCAATCTCTAGTTTAGTTTATGAATTAAAAATTTAACTTGAAAACACATCTAGATGGCCTTTTGGTAGCTTAGTAACCTCTCAGGACATTCCATCATACTTTTCTTATCATTGTTCATCAAAACCAAGCTTGATACATTGAAATCTACTGCAAATTTGAGCCAAAACACTTTCAGAAATCGCTCCATGGACCATCGCACTGTCATCCACTATGACCTAATATGCATATCACTTCCTGAATGGGAAAAGTGAGATGCATCTCACCCTCTTCAGAGTCCAGGTGCGATGATTGACTGAACTCAATTTCCCATCTAGGAGTTGAGGGTTTTTGACTAGTTTTCAGTTTTGTTTGGTTGTTTGCTGAATATGAGCAATGTCTTATCACTGAAGCCCACTTACATCACTCAGATCAGCCTCAATTTAGATTAGGATTAGTAAAATTTTTGTGTATTTATTTCTCATTTAGAATCCATTGTTGAAAAGTGGTGTTAATCGATTTGCAATTTCGATAGAAAAAATGTCATAAAATATTCCATGTTCGTCGAAAAAGTGAAGTGTTGCACAATCCTCCTTCATTTGATAATAGATTAAACTATTTTTTGTTGCATTTTATTTGATTTTTTTACATTCAAAGTGTCAAAATATATTTCTTCAAATTTGAAAGTGTCGTTTTGAGTCTTCCTTTCTCTCCTTGAAGAAAAATTGTCAAAATTGTCATTTTGTGTGAAACATTTTGAGCCATTGTTGCATTTAGTTTTCCTTATTGAATCATTCACATTAAGGAGAGCTGAAAACAAATACATGCATTTGCATTTTAGCATATTAAGGTTTGTGAATGCTTGATAGGAATAGCTAGGGAAATTTCATTAGATGTGCTCTTTGCTCTTTGTCAAAAGATCTGATTGCTCTATCCTTTAGTAGCTAAGGTTTTCATCATTCAAACTAAATCAAAAGTTTGTTTATCATGATAGTTTCATTTTAGGAATTACGAACATGTTAGTGCTCAAATCGACCTTAGGCTTAAATAAGGTGAGACACAAGGCCACATCAAACCACGCTCAGCCTCGTAGCTAGCCCTACGAGGACAGGAGAGGGTTCTCTCCGGGTCAATCTCGGCAAAAGATAATCAACGAGGCTCGAGATGACTAAATTGATGACTAATTTTAGGCTAGGTATTAAGTACAAAGAGTTTAGAATTGATTTTTAAAGGTTTTGTTGAATTCAAGGGAAAGGCAAATTTGGGTGTGGGGATGAGGCACAGTTTTTGCAGAGGTCTACTTGGGGCAAGATAGGCGATTGTTTTGATGCCTTAAAGCAAGTGAGATGGGTAGATCAGACTGGTGAGGAGCTAAGGGGTGCAAGGAAGTCTCAAGGATTCTCCTTAAACTGAAGAAAACATAGAAAATTAAACAAATTTAAAGGCAGAGCATAGCGAGTTCATGGATTCTACCTTAACACTTCATTTGTTTAATTACAGAAGATTAAATAAGGAAAATGGTACACATACACAACTTACAAGTACTGAGAGAAACACACCATCAACACATAAAGCCACATGAATCCCAAATAGTGCTGCAAAACCCTGGTCTTTCCTTTGCCAAAATGCAAATAAGATATGTACAATATAGTCTCAAGCTATTCCCAAGAGTCCAACCTCTCCTACTGAATGAAAATTTACATATATAGACCAAGCTATCCTCATTCCCTAACCTCTAGGGGTTGAGCTCTTCCTTCTAGGAGCAGTTTGAACAAATTCTAAACATGGAGCAAGAATCTAGATGACCAAACAACCTGCCTCTAAAAAGAAGGAAATTGATTCATTACATTGATTTCTTGCTAATTTGTGAATGAATCATCTAGAATAAGGTAGATAAGTGCCATGTTACCTTACATACATCAAATTACATCATATTGGGTGAAAAATTATATCAAAGAGTGAAACTGGTGGAAACTAGCCGAATTCCTAAGTTGAAGGTGAACATCTGGGCCAAAAACTATATGCGTAGCGCCCCTTTGAGCTTGTTGTTGGAGCACTTCCCGACATCCAAATTGCTTTCACGATAGCTCGTGGGAAAGCCCTGGATGTCTAATTTCTAGCCTAAGCATAATGTTCTAATTCGGAGCTCATTTTCCCCCTTAAAATGGAATTCTCCCAGAGGTACTTCCTGCAGTTGGAAAAGGTGGCAGCAAGGTTGTTTTTATGATGTTTTTGGACATTTTGACCATCCAGAACTTGATGAAATGCCTTGGCAGTGGCTGTACAAGTGTATTTCTTCATGAAAAATCCAAAACTACAAGCCATTTGTCAATTGGACCTCCCAATCTTCAGGGTGGCGCACTGCGCGCTACGCGTAGAACCCAAAAACCTGTTTCTTAAGCCAAAATTTTTGAAATGACAAAATTTTCTCCAAATGTGCCCAAAATTGGAGTGAAGACCCTCCATCATGAATCATGCTCAACTAGTGAAGCCTCGGCCAAAACTCGAAGCGGATCAGGCCTTTTGTGTCATTTTTGTGCTTTGCTCAAACGCCTTTTGAGGACCTTGATTCTCGCTTTGCAAACATGCATGCAAGCCCAATAGTGAGTCTTCATGTGACGAAGCATGCCCTTGTCCCTATTTTCCTTCGCCAACAGCTTCTGAAAATGAGTGTTGACCCGGATGAGCATTGATTCCCTATCAATAGGTGTCAAATCACTGGGTCTCCTTCGGGCCAATTCCCGGTCTTCGCGGATCTTCCGCAGCTCATAAAGTTCATGCTCATCTTCCAGCTGCTTGTTGCGCTGCTCTAGGTAGTTGATCACCCATTTAGCCATCTTCAATTTCTTTTGCAGCGACTCATTCTCAGCCCTTTTCTCTCGGATGATCTCCTTTAGCTCGGAACTACGACAGCTAGCATCAACATCAATGATATCCGTGTCCTGGCCTCCTGAAGGACCCTCATCAACCATGGGTCTCTTGCCCCTGTCCAGACTCTGTACCTATGCTGTAGATGGAAGCGAGACCCCTTCCACATGATGTGGAGATAATACTCGCTCTGCTGATGGTGTCAACGAGACCCCTTCCACCCCGGGTGGAGATAGTACTCGTCGTGCAGCTGCAAATAAGGCCCTGTGGCCTTTCTAATATGTCACATATACGGGAGCATCAACATGCTCGGTCTCGGGAATGTCAAGCTACTGTGAAGGCCCTCCCTTATCATGAACTTTCTCTGGTGGTGGCTGAGGTGCTGTGAAGAATACACTGACTCTGTGTCTGACATGGCTTTGAATACACAATATCTGCAATAGGAGGTCTGCAATATGTATGTTATAGGTGTGGTGAAATCACAATTTCAAGACATACTCAAAAAGCCAACCGAAACATCATAAGACTTATGTCATAATGGACATTCTGTTTGGTGTATTTGGGCATAAAACAATCACAAAGGATATTGTGGTATGAAGTGCTGTTGTCTCCAATGTCTTTTAATACCCTATACAAAGTTTCAATAAGTACCTAGGGTTTGGTTTATTTTCTTACACCCAACACCACTTGCACTTCTTCAAACACACATTAGACAATATTCAACTTGATGATTGAGTCAAAGAAACACCTACTTGTAGTTGCAGAGGCGATTTGATACGTTTTACGCACATAAACTTAACACTATAATGGATGCGTAGCACGCAAGTTCTATGCATAGCGCACCTCCCAGTGCGTAGTGCCTTTGTTATTTTACACTGGCGAGTGAGGCCCAATGCGTAGCGCACTGCCCAGTGCATAGCGCACAGTTTCAATGCGTAGCGTACACCTAACTACATAGTGCATTTTGCAGGAGGCTTTTGGAGGCCTTCCCGATGTCTAAATTGGGTGCAGGATAGCGCGTTGGAAAGGTATTTGAGTCTAACTTCCAACCCAACTAGAATTGTTCAATTTGGAGTTCATTTGCCTTGCCAAAATTCAAATATCCCAAGACTGGTCAAAATGTGCCGAATGAGGCTGCCTCAAGGCAGAGTGCTGTTGCAGTCAAGTTTTGAATAACTTCCTCAACTCAAAATTGAGCTCATGATTGCTCATGGGAAAGCTCTTTGTGTCTAGTTATCATTTGACTCATCATGAAAGTCATTTGGCGAACCCAGCTAGGAGAAAACTTGATTTTCCCAAGGTCACTTTAGAGGTGCATCAATTCTCTCGAGGCGATTGTATTTTTGACATTTCTCTAAAACCATGATAGCTGTGTAAAACGTGAGGGAGGTGTTTCTTCTTTGGCATGTTGTGGAAAAAAACCTCTCTCATTTTTCCAAAATTCATCTTTGATTTCTCTGAAACAACTTTTGAGTGAAACTTATCCCGATGTGTGAAATAAGGGATTTTGTCGAAATGAAGCGAAATGAAGGGGATAAGGGGCTTATAAATTATTGGGGAAATTTTTGGAAGTAGGGGGGGATGTTAGGAAGCAGGGGAAAGTGGAATCTCAAAGATCGAGTGGGGGCAAGAGGTCCAAAAGGGAAAAACACAGGCCTAGCCTAGAAAATTGACAAGTTGTGGCAAGAAACTAGGGTTTGTGCAAAAATGAGGAATTTGGGGGATCTCAGTGATTGGAAGTGTTTGATAAGGTATATTAAGGATAGGAGAAGGTGTATGAACATCTGGATATAAGTTTTGCTAATGATTTGACCGTCAAAGAGAAATTGCCTTCAAAACCCTAGGAGAGGGAAATGAACCTTACCTAGGCACAACTAAAGCGTGAACAAGGTGTAAAATGACCCAATGGAACTTGACATGATGATAACAACCATATGAATGATGATGGACTTAGCTGAATAGTGACATAGACTGACATTTGGGCAATTTTGAAAGGAGTGAAAACAAACCCTATACCTAATGCCTAGTGACCAAATTTTGCTTGAAGACTCACTGAAATGACAAAATTTGACCTTGACACCTTAAAATCACTTTGTAAGAGCATGTTTGATCACTGAAGGAAGGCTACAAAGGCTGACACTAACATAAAGTAGCAATAATAAATTTAAAAACCCAACACTTTAAAACTAATAAGAAACTAAAATTTCAAGAGCATTTATAGATATACCTGACAATGTGTATATATATAACTTGAAAAATATTAGAGAATTCTCCAACTCCAATGCCCTTACCAACTCATTGTGAACCATACAGTTTTACACCCAACCATATACAGAGAGAACTGCTATAGGATAAAATGTACACTGTATAGAGAATGGAGATATCCTCAGAAGTCTTATAGGGACCTTTGGTAGACTATAAGATTACCTGCAGCTATCACAAGGTTACATGGATGTCCATAAACAATAACTAACTATCAAAGCAAGACAGATTGATTACCTCAAGCCTCCGTGTAGATTTGTTGGAGAGTGCAATGAAGCTAGGTTGAAGTCCCCTGAGCCGACTCCAAATCAAGTCCTGCACATAGAAGAGACAATCATAATCACAACATACAACCTTGATAACTAATGCATGAATATATAAAAGACATCTAGTTACACATAACTAAGCTACTCATGCTAAAAGGTATTGGACAAACAAGTAAATGAATGATAGTACCAACACCATGTAGTAGACAGTACAACTGTAGTTCTATATTAATGTCAGAAGAGTGATTACAATCATATGTTGCATTAGCCTTCACTTACCCCTCCATCTCCTCTCTCTCTCTCCCTTCTTACCAACTTCTTATGATTAGATTTGAGACCATGCTTGACAATCAAGTAAGCTATCCTTTCAAATGATCTGACCTCCATCACCATAGCCCTTGCTTTGCTTATGTAGCAATCAAGTTAGGGTTGCCAAGTTCCTCCAAAAATCTCTTAAGGTAAAAGGAATGATGTTGCCATGCTTTTGAGCTCTTTCCCATTTTCCTCCTTCATTAGGATTAGAAATCCCACAAATAGGTCGAACTTTAGATGTTTCTTTTCTTTTATGAGTATACTTAGGAGGGAATATAGAGTCAATTAAATCCTTTGACCCATAGATAGTCATTAGGATCCACTAACGTTGTCCTCGAACCAACAAGTAGAGTTAGTAGGGTCACTAACGCTCTCTTAGGCTTATAGAGAAGATTTATAAAGCATGTTGTCAGTGTTTAGCCAACGTTAGTGTGGAAACAAGGCTTGTGATCTTGGTCTTTTCTTTAGCTATCATGTCTTTCCCCTCTGAGCTAATGAGGGGGTCATCTTGCTGTATAACAAATGCCCCCTAAAGTGTGAGATTAGAGGCTGCGACGTTGGCCAAAATACTTTACTTAACTGTAATTTTCCTTGTTCAACAAAAAGATAGAGAGGACCAGACCTTCGGGTAGTACGGGAAACCTAATACAACACATATATATAAAACAACTAAAATCATGTCTTGAGTCAGGCATTCCCACACTTAGTAGCTATGTCAGGGTGATTTTCTCATCAAAAGAGATATGACGATACTGGCCACCGATAAGCACAATGCAGATCCAGTATCATAATAGGATCATTCTGATGAGCTATCTCCAAAAAACAATACGCGCAACTTTGGAGAGGAAACAAGGCTGAGTGATGCAAGCCTTTACCCAAGGTCTTGATTTACGCTTTACCGAACATCATAGATCAATACATGTGAATATATGCATTGATGTTGAACATGCACGAAATCATTTGATTACTAGTAAACAATGGAGACCGTTAATAGACGCGAGGAAGGCCAGTGAAAATGGTGATGGTCTCCAAGATGCACAGTACAATCTAGTGAGTGTGAAAGATGTTTTTGTCATCGAACACTCATAGAATAATTTAACTAGGAGACAATAATAAGAAATCCTGATCAAACACAAGGTGGCCTACCACTAATGTTTGCAAGTACCAAGGCACTGAATGTGTTTCTTGGTTCTCCTCCTAGATAGAGTGTTGAAGGTGATAGGAAGATACATGTCGAAAGGTAGGCGATAATGTGTCCTACATCAATCGACATGAAATGGGACAAGAATGATTTGTTCTTTTTAGGAATCTTTGAGCATTGGGTCCAAACGGCAGAGGGCATGATGACAGTATATGCTTGATGAGTTGATGGAGGAAACAAAAGGTTAACCCTTGAACAATAGAAGGGATGACAACAGTTTTAACCATGCAGCACTAGACTCATGAACACCAAATAGTGTTAGGATACAAAGATGCAAGAACACCAAGGTATTTAGGTTAAACTCATAATATGGTAGGATTCATATTGAGAGGCCAACATAAGGAGGTTTATCTAAGGGAGTGCCATGTTCAAGGGAACGACTGCTGCCAAACCACACTTTCTAATACCGAATACAGTTGTATTGTCCACTTTTCCCTGTCTGATTAGTTTAGTGAGTCCGAACACATAAACTTATCGATCTTTTCATATTTTAAGAGTCTAAAAAGGATCGTAAAAAAGAGTGACTCTATGCCCTATCCAATTAGTTTAACGAGTCCAGGCAAGAAAACTCGTCGACCTTTTCATGTTTTGAGAGTCTGAAAAGGATCGTAAAAAGAGCAACTCTATACCACGTCTGTTTAATTTAATTAGTCTAGACGAGACAACTCGGTGGTATTTTCATATTTAGAGAGTCTGAAAGGATCGTAAAGAATGACTCTGGTGTGGTCCCTTTGTCATAGTTGTTAACCGGGTGCGACAAAAGGTTAATAGTATACCCGGATTGGTTAATTTTTCGTGATTTAATTTATTGAGTCTGGATAAAGAGAAACATATGATCAAATAGATGTTGACCTCATTTTTTTATGAGTACGAGGAGATAGACTAAACTCATTTTTTGTCATGAATTTTTAATGAGTCACGCGACGACAAACTCAATACCTTCATCAAATTTTAACGAGTCAAATGAAGAAAACTCAAGGTACATTTTTCAGTTTATTGAGCGAGGAAAAAGAGGTAAAAGAATTGCTCATTCCCTCTTTGTAGATTTAACGAGCTCAAAGAAGGGGAAAAACTTGGGGATTTTTTGTTTTAAGAGCGAGAAATCGTCCGGAAAAAGTAAGTGCTCTAGTTGCTACCATATATTTTTAACGAGCCCGGTGACAAAAACTAGGGATTTTTTAGTTTAACGAGCAAGAAAAGTACCTAAAAGAATGCTCAGTTCATCTTTATAAATTTTTAATGAGCCTAAAGGAAAAACTCAGGATTTTTTTAGTTTTACGAGCAAGAAAAAACTGCTTAAAAAGAATGCTCTAATGATCTTTTTCAGTCTAATGAGCTAGAAAAATAGCGAAAAAGAGTTGCTCTGACCATCGTCATATCTGTTTAACGAGTCCATCGATGACAAACTTAGGGATTTTTTAGTTTTTGAGAATGATAAGATATCCCATAAAAGAAAAGCGCTCATTGAGAATTGCATGCAATGCTTTACTGCTTTTCATTCCTAAGGGTACATTCATCAAAAGCGGAAAAAGAGTATAAAAAAGAAGCAATTACCCATATGGGTTCATGCATGATAAGAAATCATGGGGAATGGACTACTTCCTCTTTAATGATTTCAAAAAATAATGTCTCCAAAAATAAATATAAGGAAGTTTTTTGAGCTTTCACATTCACCATTTTCACTGTTTCAAAACTATGAGAGCATTTTGGAGCCAAAGAGGAGCAAATTTTCCATGGAACATTGTAGGAGATCCGAGAAACCATTCGATGTGTCGTCAATCATAGGTAGAGGCCAAAATCTTACTATATGCATTTATTAACCTTTCTTATTAGTTTTTGGGGTGGATTATTGCAGATCTGAAGTGCCCTAAAGCAGTGTTTACGCACTAACTCCCTCTAGATGGCTTGTAGGGAGCATAAACGCCCTATATGACCTGATGGAGGGCGTTAATCCTCCTTATATACCACTGGGGGAGCATTATAGCTTAAGGGCATATTTTAAAATCTCATGCAGTGATTCCTGAAGTTATATTGCCCCACTTTCACTGATTTTAGGGTTATTTTGCACAAGTTTAAGGTCATAATGACTAGCCTATGGAGAGAATGGGCCCATTATAGCCAGGAATTGCTTATGTGAAACGATCCAGCATGAATACTTGCTTTTCACTGCTATGGTTTATTGAAGTATGCAAAGTTGGAGCTGATGAAAGGGCCAGAGGATTTATCGACATGGATTATCTAGCACTTGGATGAACACAAGCAAGTGTTCAGGATTGTAGATCATGAGCTAGCTAATGACCATGATGACATATACTTTTTAACTGGTCTATCATGTTGTGGGGCATAGGCAAACCTCACCGGGGGTAGGCCTGATCCACGATCTACCTTAGAGTTGGTGCAATCCTATTGCGTCCCTGAGAGTGGACTTGTCAACAACAGAGTCCCCATAGAGAGGATAATTTCCAGGTCTATGAGGGCCATTTTATGGTTGATTGTGTGGTTGGTGGGGTCAAAGAATCCACACCTTGCAACAAACGCCCAACTGTTTCTTGCAGTTAAATGTGTCTAGCCATAGATGTTCAATTGGTGTGAAGCAATGCTTCACCAGTTGAAGGTAGAGTTAACTGCATGCAAGACTCAAGCCAACAAAGTTTTGGGTATGGTACTCTCATAGTCTCATTCATTGTTGAGAGGGTAACTATTATGTGCCTAAGAATGAGCTTATCTCCCTTTGATTCGAGGGAGTCGAGATAGGGGCAATGGTCATCACTCGATCCTTACATAAGAGGAGGACTGATCCGACATTTCTTGAAGGAATATTTCTTCTATTGGATTCATGGCCAAATCGTGATGATTGATGACTATACTTGTGAGGGCATGGACTTCAATAGTGACCCTGACTTAATGCTACTGCCTGGGACCAATTGGGCTCCTCGAGGTGAGAATGATTTTTTGAAAGTACTGCAAGTATTTTTTAGCTTTTGAATGTTTATGTGATATTTTTATGGGTGAACAAGTACTGATATGAAGCTTTATGCTTAACACAGATGTGGCGCCATTACAACCTACAGGCAAACCCCACCATATGCGAAAAGGAGGCCAACTACTTGCTGGGGGGGTGATTTTGACAGTCTTCGTGAGCTTTTGAGGATCCTGGAGGGCTTGAGCATGGTTGTCCCCCACATTCCTATGATGGATATTCCCACTCATATGAAAAAACACACAGTCGGTATACCTGAGTGGTTTCTAGTTCCTCTTCGGAGGATAACTAGAGCAATTTTAGCATTTCAAGAGAAGTAGGCTCTTTTTAGCAGGTGTTTTGGTGTAGCCAATGGGTGTTTGTAGCTAGGCTTAGTAGCCATTTTGTACTTACAACATACAAGTTTTGGAATATTTCGATGTAAAAGACTGGATTATATATATATATATATATATATATATATATATATATATATATATACATTTTGGAATTTTGATGGCATAAATGTTTTTGTAAAAAAGTTTAACTCTGTAAATTTCTACTTTTCATGCATGCTTCTATAGTGAATGAGAGAAATGCCAATATAACACATAGTTTTCTAATGAATTAGCATCTGTATTAAATTCTCTAGGAATGTGTTCATATGTGATAAATTCAAATTGACGTTCCAAGATTCACACCCTTAAATAATGACGTAACAAGGTTGGATTATGAATGTGATAACGATTTGTGAATTGCAAAACAACTAGCTGAGAGTCTAACCTGACCACCAGATTGGAGGTGTCCCTTGATGATGCTTCAGTGAGAAGTGAAATTACAGACATGTACTTAGCAATATTATTGGTGGGGGTGCCAAGAAAGACTCCTCCAGAACAAAGCAGTTTCAACTCATGTGTGTAGATGACCCAAGCAGTTAATGCAATGTGCCATGTGTGATGACTGGCACCATCCATGTATCCTATGTATGCTAAGGGTAATGACAACATATGCATTGCGAGAAGGATGTATGAGACAAATACTCCAATAAAAAACAATCGAATCACACCAGAAAAGGGAATAAAACCTTGTAAATACATAAAATTACAAAGCACATGCCCAGTGCAATACTAGGCATAATACTTTTTCAGATAGAGCCCATTTCTGGGCTCAACGAGTGGGACTCCTTCCCAGTCCTGAAGTTCATAGGCCCCTTTTGAGAGGGCTTTCTTGATGACATAGGGACCTAGCCATAAGGGTTGAAGTGTTCCTACCCCCAAGAGGTCATGTCTTTTGTCATAAAAAAAACAAGATCTCCCTCTTGGTAAGGCCAAGGCTTGACTCTTTTGTCATACTCGGCTTTTACCCTGCGCTTGTGGACCTCAAGTGCCAATTTGGAATCTCGATAGGTTTCATCTAGTTGATTGAGGTACAACAGGCGCTCTTCTTTGGCAGTAGTTCCGAGCAGGCATTCAATGGTTATTTGCAGGGAAGGGATCTGACACTCTATTGGTAAAATTGCTTCCAAGTCGTAAGCTAGTTGAAAAGGTGTAAAGCCCGTGGCAATTTTTATTTAATTTCGGTATGCCCATAGCACCGAATATAACATTCGATGCCAACTAGTTTTATGATTTCCTACCAACCTGCAGATCATTGTTTTTAAGACACCATCGACAGCCTCTACTTGACCATTAGCTTGGGGGTAGTAGGAGGATGATTGATCCTGATGAAAACCTAGCAGTGACGTTAAGTCAGACATCATGTGATTCTGGAAATGAGATCAATTGTTTGTAGCAATCATGTAGGGTACACCAAAGTGATAGATAACCTGATTAAATAGGAATAGCGCCACAGTTTCTCGGCCCAGTAGGTGGGAAGGGATTTGGACCATTTTGTGAAATAGTCCATAGCTACAATGATATAGTTGTGTCCAGCAGAGGAAATGGGATTGCAAGTTACGAAGTCTATCTCCCATTTGGCAAAGGGGCCGATGGAGATAACTGGGTGTAGTAGGCTGGAGGAGCGCGCATTTTATTTATGAACACTTGACAATGATGGCATTACCAGATAGCCTTGACACAATCTTTGAACAAGTTTAGCCAATAATAGCCTGTGCACAAGAATTTATGTGGAGTAGATATGCCAGAAAGATGACCGCCACATGCCCCAACATGGCAGTCATTTAAAACATGTTCTGCCTCTTCATGAGTGATGCAATGTCAAAGAACTGTATCTGCACCATGATGATATAACGTATCTTTAATTACTAGATAGTGTCACGCTTGGTGGTGGATGCGATGATGGTCTCCTGATGATAGTTTAGGGTGGAACCATTGTGCTTGGAGGTAAACAATAATTTCACTATACCAAGGGTTAGTAGTGTTGATAAGATAGACAACTTGATCTGAAAGAGGAATGTGGGCTATCTCGTTAGGATCGACAATGGGAAGGTCCAACAAAAGTTCAATGAAGACTAAGGAGTTCTTTACCTTGGCAACTGCGAAAACCAAATCAAATTGTTGGAGGATCATGATCCGTTTCAAATATTTTCCTCCAATTACTTGACGAGACAAAATGTGTCTCATGGGATTCTCCAAGGTGATGATAGTAGTCTATCACAGCAGGATGTAGTGTCAGAATCGGTTGACAACAAAGATGACTGCCAATGTTTTCCACATGTGAATATCTGAGTTTAGGCTCAGCCAAGCCTTTTGATAGATAATACATCACATGTTCACTTCGGTCATCATGAGCCTAAACCAAGACCATTTTGAGAGAGGATGGTGAGGCTGCTAGTTATAGAATAAAGTTGTGGCCATAGTTGGGAGTGCTAAGGAGTGGGGCTGATATAATTGCCTTTTTCAAGGTATCAAATGATTGTTGAGATTGATAATCCCACATATACGACACTCCTTTCTTAAGCAGGCACATAAAGCCTTTCGTCAACTCAGCATAGTTTACGATGAACCATCATAAAAGGTCTTCTTTCCCAAGCAAATGTTGGAGCTATAGAACAGATTGTGGTTTAGGCAATCAAGTAATTTCCTTTACCTTATTGGGGTCAAACCTAATCCCATACTTGGAGACAATGAATCCAGGTAAGCATCCAAACTTGACAAAGAAAACACATTTATACAGATTCAAATGTATGTTGTAAAAATGACACCTAAGAAAGATGGCTCTTAAATGGTTTAGATGTTGTGTTCATTGCTTGGAATGGGTTGGAAGGTCATCCAAGTAAGCTTGAACGATATGCCTCATATCGTGAAATGTGTAGTCCATGGCTCTTTGAAAATTTTCTCCAGCATTCTTTAAACCGAATGGGAGTTTTCGATAGGAAAAGATGCCCCATGGGCAAAAGAAGATGGTTTTGTGCCGGTCTTTGGGTTTTATAGCAATCTGGCTATAACCTAAGAATCTATCCATGAATGAAAATGATTCAAAACTGGCGTAGTCATCGATGATTTGATCGATGAAGGGTGTTGGATAATTATCCTTGGGACACGCGACATTCAAGTCTCGATAGTTGACACATACGCGGATGGTTCCTTGTTTTTTATCGACATGAACCAGATTGGAAACCCATTCCTTTAAAGGAACATGATAGATGAAACTAACATGTAACAACTTTTCCACCTCGTTTTTGATGGCTGTCGTTTTGTAGGGATGGACCGGTCGAAGCTTTTGATGGACAGGTTTAGCATTGTCATAAAGCTTGATCTCATTCTTGACAATAAATGAATCTATGTTGGGAATTTCCTCATAAGACCAAGCGAATACATTGTAAAATTCCTTAAAAAGGTAGGTGAAGCTAGCAATTTCCTCAGTATTACAATCTTCTCCAATCTGGATGTTTTCCACGATGCCTATCTTGATATAAATATCGATGAGCAATGTCTTTGAAATATTGCCCATGTTTCCTTTTGCCTCCAAAGTTTGGATATTCGCATAGGGTGAGGAAATGATTTTTGGTATGTCAGGTGATAGGATTTGAAGAGGCATCATGTCCAAATTAGATATTGAAACACGATGGATGAGTCCTCCCAAGGTCGCTCTTCTAAACTTATGATTTCTCTAATAGCTTCGTCTGTAGGTAGGACTTGATTGACTGGATCGAAAGAAGGAGCGGTTATTGAGGGGAAGTGGTACCATTGGCCGTAACCAAAGTGAATATAGATTTGGATGTAGATTGAATGGCTTGGTAGGCCAATTCAGCAAGTGATAGCGGCATTTTTTCTCCGTAAGTGTCAATGTTTGAAGGGGTTGGTAGGATCCATGGATTGGTCTGTTCATGAGGAATAGATGAAATTGTATTGATCGTCTGTGAAACCTTGAGCAGTTGAAGAGGGAAACAACCCATCAGGGAAGAAGCCTTCAATAGACTGGTATTGATACTGACATAAGAGTCAGGTACACCACCTACTAGGGGTATAGATCCACTTGGTAACGAGGAATAATTAGGGGTGAAAAAGGGCAATTAGTCCATTGTAACTACCTTTCCATCCAATGGAAATAGGATGATACGAAAGATAGTAGATACAATGTTCATCATGTCATACATCCAACTACGAACCACCAAGAGATTATAGTCGAGCTTTTTATCTACAACTTCTATGTCCACCATTACCATTTTCCCATACAAAATGATGGGGTAGCTAGCTAGGTAACCTTTTGGGATGAAAGTGTGGCTGTCGAAAGCTTTGAGGGAATTTGATGGTGGGGATAGGGTTGGAGAACCCAAATCAATCCAACATGAAGCCGACATGATGCAGGTAGAAGCACCTTCATCGATGACAGTTCTATGTATACCTTTACCTTTCAAAAGAATTTGCACCTGAAATGCAAGATTGTGGGAAAGTGAAGGTTTACACCTTTCCATGTTGAAAACTGCAAGCATGGAATCCTATGGGTCAATATCACCAATAGCTAAAATCAAAGCTTTCTATTGTGCTAGACATGTTTGTAATACTTCGAGCACCGACATAGTTAACGGTGCTTGCGCCAAGTCTTCTATAATGTTGTAGTTTTGGGTGGCATGTGTAGATGTTTTGTGCATTGTGTGTCGAAGTGACCCTTTAGGGGGGTGAATTACAAGGTCAGAAACCGGATTTTTGATATGAAAATCATTAGGAGGTGATGGTTTTTGACTTGAGGAAGGTTCCTCCGACAAGAGCTCCATAGGATTTAGCTCTTGTTTATAGATCTACTGTTTCAAAGGTGTAGACGGTAGAGGATCCTTCACTAGCTGAAGGATGTTGTGAACCACCATTGCCTCCTTGTGGGGGTTGGGGTTAGTTTGCAATAAGGTGTTTCTACTACTGAGAAGGGAAAGGATTATTAAGGACAACGAGGATCCTACCAGTATCCTTTTTAGCAATGAAATCTGTGCATTCCTAAAGACACGGGCATCGATAGGTCCTATGGTCTTCAACACATATTTTGTAAGGGAATATGGTGGGTTTATCCTTTCCATCATCAGGAGGCATAGTGGCCTTCTAATTTGGGTTTTTCTGCTTTGTTGACTACTCCTCAGAAGGAGCAATCTTTTTCTTATTCTTCTTGTTCTTACCACCAAGTTTTTGCATAGACTGCATAGAGTGTATCGCGGTGGTAGGAAGAGCATTCGGTTTGGTAAAGGGGTCCACTAACATCTAGGAAATGTGGCTGCTGAGTTCTTTTACAGCAACCCTAGAGGTTGCGTCGATAATCGCATCAACGTGCACTCCGGGATGCTAAGTAGCAGAAGCATTGGATTTACGAGGGGCATTGAGGATTGTGTCATAAAGAGTGCCAAACAGTGAATATATCAGATCTAAGTGTTGGGCACGACGTATGGATTGGTCTTCTATGACTGCACCACCTAAGGCGACATCCTTAGAAATTTGGGGGAGTACGGATTTACAAAACCAGCCCGCTAAGAGATAGTTTGGGAGGGGAGCTTTGACTAACCTCTGCCTATGTCTACATTCATGTATATGATAAGAGATATGGGTGGTGGTATCTTGACGTAATGAAGTGAGGAGTTCCATCCCAGTCTCGCAGCAAATGGGTAGCTATAAGTGCTTTAAGAATTCCATTACTAGAGCGTCAAAGGTATTTATTGACACGTGTGGTAAATCAATGTACCACTTGGCTTCGTTGCCAGTGGGGGTGTGGGGAAAAAGATGTAACTAGATACTATCATCCACCATGGAGTTAGAAATACACCAAAGATGATAGGTGGTGATATGGGTACCTGGATCCTCCCCTTGTTTCCTTCAAACTTGGGGATGTATGTCGGTATTTTATGTGGGATTGGCAGCCAGAGTAAGTTATGATAGATGGGGTCATTTGTAAGTTTGTACAAGTCAGGGATATCAAACGTTGCCAAGAAAGGCAAAGTGTGTGGCGCCCCCGACTCGCACCAAGGCGATGACATATTACTTGAGGATCCTTGTGGTCCTCCCATCGTTTGAGTCACAATATTATACATAGGTTGCATGCTATAGTAGTTTCCTTGGGGTATGGCATTGTAATGTGGATTTCCATGGGGATTATGATGTTGGGGTATACAATTTCCCCCAGGATAAGCAGTGCCCCCTTGAATCATTTGAAATTGTGAGTAGGGTGCCACCACAGATTAGTTGGGACCTCCTTGAGGATTCCCACCTGCCATAGAACTAACATATGTCCTTGATTGACATAAGGAGCACTCATGTCAGTCAATGACTGACCATGCATGCTTGGAAATGGAGGGGGAACTATTACGTTCCCGACTGGTATATGCATATTAGGAGTGCCCCACGATGCTTCAATCTGGGGGTTAGAACTATACAATGGATGCCAACCATATTGTTAGTTGAGGGGACCCATGCTAACTATGCTATATTGAGCGTTATAAGGAGCGCTATATCTATCACTTGTCGAAAGTATAGAGTTTGACACTAAAGGGGTGGAACCCAACATAGGCTAGGTTCCACTCGTGGAGGGTGTCATGTGAGGGTTTGTACCTAGGACAAATGGGATAGTAAGGCTCACCATCAATGGTGTGGTAGTGGCTGTCAACTTTGGAAGTGGTGGGGGACCGAAAGCATCCAAAAAGTTCCACGACCTGTTAGTCGTTGACGAGATGGATGGAAATTTTCCAACTGGAGACATAGGGGCTATTGCTGCCATGCGAACTAGGATTGGGTCCAACCGATTTGCGATCAGAGGGTTATAGGGAGGAAGAAATCCCGTTGTAAAGAAATCCTTGGGTAAGCTTGAATCTTCAGTTGTCCAAACAGATTCTGTGTGAGATATTGGAGAGTGATTTCGCAAAGATGGGGAATCTGGTTCACTGGAGCTCGACGGATCTTCCACAACGAGTGAAGGAAGTCCTACAAATCATCTATATTGATGATGAGGGTCGAATGTAGCCACAGTGATTGTTAATTTTTATCAATAAATTTTATCGTGATATTTGTCAAAGTCTCAATGATAACACTTGGGTGCCTAAAAAAAATATAAAAAATACTCTAAGTGAATTAATCAACAAATAGAGGGAAATGACCTTGTCTGATAAGCACTGATCACTAGAGATGAAAACCAGTATCTCAATGAATAATAGAGAAGGCTGGCCAAATTTACAGTTACGGTTACTCTAGAGCTTCATCTGAACCTCAGATTGAGGGGCCAAGTACTCTCGTGAAGATGAGCACCCTCCCAAAAATTAAAGACAGAGTAGATCCATCTATGTTAGGTACCAGGGAAGCCCGCCCCAGTCGCCTTGTATAAGTTCGTAAAAGTATGGCCACTAAGGATACCTCAAATCATAGACACTACCAGGAGGGGACATAGTCGCAGCTAGTATGTTGTGTGGGTAGGGTACCTAAGTCCCCGACTCAGCTCTGAAATCCCCAAAGGGATCCCCAATACACAAAATACCCAAAGGAGTTGTAAGAGAAGGTGGGATACCTTGACTTACAATCTAATGTTGTTTCGTATTTAACTTCGCTTTTACTGGAGTGGTCCTGGTAGTAGAAGTGTAGAAGGAATTTTCTCTCTTTTAATAGCACTAGCTTTGGTTTTTGATCTTGGGTAGTTTACTCACACTGCCTATCCCAAGATCCTAGCATGAACTAATGTTTGTTTGCTTTATAAAGAGTTACTGATTGATTTTAGGTAAATTTTGTGTGTACTTTTTTAGTGTCTTCGGTAGGGGTGTTGACGTACAATATGTGGTGGGACTCTGACTCAAAATCATACAAAAGACAATGCTTGAAAATATTCACTTCGATGAAATAAGTTGTATACTACAAGTGAGAATCTTACATACATTCATATTTGTTCCATGTATCCCAGTCATTATAACACATGCATAACCAACATAAATCTTTCTGATGCTTTCTAACAACTATTTGAAACCAACATCAAGCAGATTTTAACTAGCTAAGCAAAAGAAGGAATAAAAAATGTTGATTTTTCCTTGATAAAAACTTTTTAAGGAAGGAAAAAAACTATTTCCTAAAAAAAAATTCTTTTAGGACACCGATCTTGCTAACAAAATATAGCTGCAGATCCCTTTTCAGTCCATGAGCAAGTTTCCCATCCCTTTGAGTTTACAGTCACAACTACACATCAAAATTTGGGTGACTAACACTTTGTAGCAAGGGCCATAGAGACTTACTGGCTCCACTAATGCACTGCTTGTGTAGACACAGAGCTTTATAAAGCTCTATTTACTCTGCTAACCTGCGTTAGTGTGGGAAATGAGTTCAAAATAGGGCTTTAGGGATTAGATCCAAGGCTGAATATGTGAGGGAAGAATGCAACGAGGTCGTGATGGGCCAAAAAGGGAATGCAGAAGTATAGGGATGTCTTAGAAGGAGGACGAAATTGAGAACTATCTGATTGAACTGGGAACTAGATGTATAGTCCCCAGCGGAGTCGCCAACTCCACTATAAGATAAAATTCACGGTGTATGGAGAATGGAGATATCCTCAAAGGTCTTCCTAGGACCTTTGGTAGACTATAAGATTATCTGTAGCTGTCACAAAGTTACATGCATGTCCATAAACAATAACTAACTATCAAAGAAAGACATATTGATTACCTCAAGCCTCTGTGTAGATTTGCTGGAGAGTGCAATGTAGCTAGGTGGAAGTCCCCTAAGCCAACTTCATATCAAGTCCTATAGATAGAAGAGACAAGCATAATCACATCATACAAGCTTGATAACTAATACTTGAATATATAAAAGAAATCTAGCTACGCATAACTAAGCTACTCATTCTAAAAGGTATTAGACAAACAAGTAAATGAATGATAGTACCAACACCACGAAGTAGAAAATACAACTACAGTTCTATATTAATGTCAGAAGAGTGATTACAACCATCTGTTGCATCAAACTTCGCTTACCCCTCAAGCTCCTTTCTCTCTCTCCCTTCCTACCAACTTCTTATGCTTAGATTTGAGACTATGATCGACAATCAAGTAAGCTATCCTTTCGAATGATTTGACCTCCATCACCATAGCCCTAGCTTTACTTATGTAGCAATCAAGTTAGGGTTTCCAAGTTCCTCCACGAGTCTCTTAAGGTAAAATCAAAGATGTTGCCATGCTTTTGAGCTCTTTCCCATTTGCCTCCTTCATTAGGATTAGAAATCCCACAAATATGTTCAACCTTAGATGTTTCCTTGCTTTTCTGAGTAGATTTAGGAGGGAATATAGAGATATTATGAGTAAATTCACTCTTTTGACCTCTATATAGTCATTAGGATCCACTAATGTTGTCCTTGGACCAACA
Organism: Pinus taeda; assembly: GCA_000404065.3. NCBI lineage: Eukaryota > Viridiplantae > Streptophyta > Pinopsida > Pinales > Pinaceae > Pinus > Pinus taeda. Next base: position 151,386 of record APFE030926849.1, on the reverse strand, counting down.
AGTAGAGTTACTAGGGTCACTAACACTCCCTTAGGCTTACAAAGAAGCTTTAAAAACCATGTTGTCAATGTTTAGCCAGCGTTAGTGTGGAAACAAGGCATGTGATCTTGGTCTTTTCTTCAGCTATTATGTCTTTTCCCTCTGAGCTGATGAGGGATTTGTTTTGTTGTATAACAAGAACTTATCCCCCTGGAACCCCCGAGTTGTAACAACTCACAAACAATACCAAAATATAATAGTAGAGAGATATCCAAGGCAAGATGAGGAAGATAAGTTTCATTTCTTCCCAATACCATGCATGGTCAGCTCCACCAGGTAGAGCTACTTAGCAATTTAGTTTATGAATTTCAAATTCATTTAAAAAGAAATTGGCTACTCTCCAAGTCTCTACCTCTCATACTACCTTTTTTTTACTTTAAATCTCTCCAACTCTTGGTATCACAATGCACCTCCTTCCCAACTGAGAATACATTAGACATATATATAGGAGGAGAAACAATTTATTGTCATAAAGGCGGAAAAATATGAACACCTTGTATTCCATTTAGAGGACTGTAACTCATGCCATTAAGGAGAGGTATGCATGCCTTAGTTAAGGAGTGTGTAACATATGCATTAAAGAGAGCATAAGAGGAATCTTTTATGACATGTTTTTAATGAGTGTAAGAGGAATATTCCATTCTTTTATGAGTGCATAAAAGAGAGTATAAGGTATTATTAAAATAGAGAGAGAGTGACATAGAGCCATGAGAATCGTTAAGGAGAGAGGTGTGAAGTGATTGAGGAGATGAAGGTGACTTGTAATTACCTTTTAATAATAATATTAATAATATTGAGTATCAAGTTGATATTGAGCTATTAGGATTGATTAATGATAAGTTAAGTGATTTTCCTTCAACTATACTTGATTATCCATTGATTGAAGGTGATTTACTATTTTTGAAAAGTCATACTTGAGATGTTAGACATGACTTTCTATTTTTATAAAGTCACTCTAGAATTGTTAGAAATGATATTTATCAAGGAAATTCATCCCTGAGCTACACATGAGTGGTATTTTTCTTTTGGACAATAGGGATTTTGCATCCTTATTGCATACATCTCCGTGCCTTAGTAGATTGAGGAATCTGCGCCCTGATCTACTCCAAGGATCCAAGATTCCACACCTTGATCTTTTAAATATTTATGACTCCGCTTCCCAATCCTTTTTTATAGATCCAAGACTTCACATATTTATATTTCAGTCATTTAGGACTCTGCACTGTAATCCATTTATTATAGATCGAAGACTCCACGTCTTTATCTTTCATGGATTTAGGACTCCGCACCCTAATTTCCATGGCTTATTATCTACTCTACTTTGAAACTTCGTGCTTCACCTTAAGGTACTAGTTGTGAGCTCATACCTATCTGATGGTTCATTGGTAACACCTTGTTCTAAGGCTTTCACACATCATAATCTCATAGATCAAAGGAATCAAATGAATTTCATAATTAACTTATTCATATTTTACCAAAGAGTGTGCATAACTTCCACAGTCATTTTGGTCCCAAGGAAATGACTTCCACAACAATTTATAATTTGAACATCCTTGTTTGCAAATAATCACATCCCCTGCCACATCATTCTAAATAGAATATTAAGCTTATATATTCATAAAAATCAAGTATCATGACTTCCACAATCATTTATAATTTTGGCATCCTTGTTTGCAAATAACCATGTCCCTTGCCACATATTTCTCAATACAATATTAAGCATCTATAATCATACAAATCATGTATCATCCATAAATCATAATTAATGATATGTTCCACATAATCATGATCATCCGTGGATATATGTGTCTCAATCTTAGATTACCATCCATGTCATACACTTATGTCCAAACTAGGATACCATAAACACAAACATCAATAATATGCTCTAAATTAAAATCATTTCTTATACACACAACCATAGATATTATCATAAGTACATAGTAACCAGGTGACCCAAACTAGGTCTATAGCATATGAGAATGTACATAGTTTTTTCATGCATAATCTCATATCATTACATCGAAATCACCCTCTCTAAGAGTCACAAAACTAACCTTGCCAAGGTGGGACACTACATTGAGGTGTAACATTTATATTTGTTTTGAAGTTTTCCCTTTAACCCAATCTATCAATCATGTTGCTACCCTTTTCTTATACCTTTTGACCTCTTTTATGAAATTGTATCTTCTATCAACTCTTTTTGAGCATTGGTGCAAAACCATCCATAAAATGTAGGAGCTATTCATGTAGCTACCACAATTGTTTCTTCACCTCACTTTTTCTATAAACAACTTCCTGTATAGCCCAATGTTTGGAAATTGTTGGTCCAAAAATACCTAGATATCGTGCTCCACTTCCCTCTTAGGTAGTAACCCTTTAGGCTCCTGGTACACATCCTTGTATGCTTATACAATCTCTTCTACTTGTTATTTTTTTTTCTTGGTACACCTCTCTAGGGATGCCTTGCCTCTTACTAGCTTTTATATAGACGGATTTGTTAAATTTTCACATGTTTTATGCTATTATAATCACTTAAAACAATAGAGCATTCAATTTCATTCACCCTAGAAATAGGTAAGTAATTATAGATAGAATAGTAAACAATACTACACAATAGAAGATAGCCAAGCACAATGAGAGTTAAAGAATAGGGAGAAACCCCACAAGAGGGAAAACCAAGAATCAAATCCTCTTCTTCTTTGTTAATCAATGTTCATATTGAGATACATAGTCCAATAGTTCATCCAAAAACTAGTTAAAGTCAAATATTTGACTTTCCAAGTCAACCAAGTCAAAATAAATCAAATGAGAGAGAGAGAGAATCAAATCCGGTCGATGAAAACAATCTTCAATAGAGGTTCAAATTTAAAATTCTTGAAGCCTAATTAACATCAATCAAATAGACCTTGCAACTCTCAGTCAAAGTCAATAGTCAAACCTATAGTCAACACTCAGAAAATAGAGTGAGAAATTTGGTCAATGTAGAGAATATTCCAGTCAATGATTATACCTCCAAGCATATTCAAAAATCTCAGGCAAAATAAAGTCAAAGTCTCCTGCAAATTTCAGCCAAGTGCCTCAGTCAAGACTGTGGTCAAAGTCTAGTCAAATCCTATAGTCAACCTCAGTCAACGTGCCTAGAAGAATGGTAAACAAAGTCAAAGGTTCCTAGAATATGTTTCCTCCTTCCATTGTAAATAATCCTAGTCAAAGTAGCATAAAAGTGCCCAAGTCAACAACAATCAACATAAGTAAAAAAAAGAAAATTTGTTCAATGTGGAACTAAAATTTCTCCTTGACCCTTCGCACATGTGGATTTACTTTTGCAAATTTGAGAGATGATGTGATGATGGATGTCCAAATGAGTTTCAATGAAGGTCTATTTATATGAGAGTTAGGAGGTGGATTTTCCACTTTTGGGTATGACTTAATGATCTTAGTGCTGACTTGGTTAAACCTACAAATATGTAATTTCTTCGTTAATTTTGATGATGAAATTTTGACCAAAGCTACTATTTTCAACTGTTTTCTTACTGTTATTCTTAGCAAAAGCTTTTCATTATTGTTTGATACTTTTTAATTTTTGTTTTGCCACCACAATAGTTTACTAAAAGTGTTTTTTTGAATATATATATATATATATATATCTGCATGTGTGTGTGTGTGTGTGTGTGTGTGTGTGTCTACAATCTTATATTATTATTTTCATATTTTAGTTTCTTTCCCAAGTGACTAATCATATATTATATATACATATTTAATGTAATTTTTCAACCGTTTCCCTCTCGAATAATTTTTAATCATATTTATATCATAACTATCTTCAATGTCTCACTTCCAGCTAAACATTCTGTAACATCACTATTATATAGCTAAGTAACTTTGAAGAAGAAAATTACATCTTACTTACTGCATATATTATCTTGTAAATAATAAATAGAATGCACAAAATATACATCTAAATGTCTGTCTTTTTTGACAATATTCTATATTTCATTTTTTTATAGTTTTCATTTAAGTAGACTACTGCTTCTACAAAAATTCTTGACCAAAAATTTAATCTTTAGCTAACAGTAAAAAAATTCCTTTTGGATACTTGTCCTTTACTTCACAAGTAAAAACATTATCGATAACTCATAATAAAATAGAGTATACAATAGAAACTATTTTATACATGTTTGCTAAAGAAAATAGTATTTCAAATTTTCATTTTCAATATGAAAGATAATACTATGAACAGAGGTACTGACTTGGAAAAATATTTTTCTGGATTTCAAAATTCAAGTGCTTGGCTCCTCCTAACCTTGACACAGAAGGCAACTAGTGTCCCCTCGAGCAAATTCAGGCTTGCAGTTATATTATCATATCTTCTTTTCTTTTCTTCTCTATAGAAACTTCTTCTCTCAAAATAGTGAGACAAAATCCAAAAGAAAAGAAATTGTATTCCCATCCAACTACCACTCTTTTGATGGTTAATAACTTCCTCCACATCATTAATAGGTGGCGAGAAGTTATCTGCTCATTTATGACCTCCCATTTCTCACTCATGAGGACAATTACTTGTCTTCTAAGAAACAATTAATTGGCTAGTATCATAATTTGTCAATTAAATATAATCATTCAGATTAAATTCCTTGGACTTATTGATGGGTAATAACACTTTCATAATTAAACTACAACCTTTTATGTTTAAACCATTTGTACTTGAACAACTAATTTCTAAATTTCTCTATTTACAAAAATAAACATAATAAATGTAGCTTTTCAACCAGTTATTATTAGTAATAATCTAATGATAATTAAAATGTTCAATTGTCTTCCAATGTAGCATCCGTTAACTATGATTAAACTTATGCACATTTAATTACAAAATTATTAATCCAAGGGATTTTGCATGCCCCCAACTTAAATTTGACAAGTTGTCCCGATGTCTTATCAAAACAAAGAAGGATATGCTTCTTTACCAAGTGTTTCAACCATGACCATAATGAAGTCATGTTGTTTCTTAGTCCTTGGTGGTCCACTGATGAAATCCATTTAAATTGTTTCCCACTTCCATTCTATAATGGGTAAGCGTTGCAACAACCCAACTAGATCTTGATGTGATGCTTTAACTTTCTAAAAATCAAGACATCTAGCTATGTATTTTGTTGTTTTATTTTTCATATTTGGCTAGTAAAAATTATTCCTTAATATATTGATTAGCATTTTATAGCCAGGATGATCAGCTGTTGGTCTTTTGTGCAACTCATCTAAGACAAATTGTTTCATATTTTTTTCATCAAATATATAAATGTTTCCTTTAAACAACAATAAATCTTAGTTGTATATTGAACAAATCACTTCTCTCCTCATCCAAATTTGCAAGTTTCTATTATTTTCCTTGATTTTTAGATATTATGAATCGTAATTTGCAGTTTACTTCACTTTATCTACTATGTTTTTTGACCAGATGACTTTTGTTGAAACATAATTCTGATTAAGTTTTCTACTTAAGGAATCAAATTTTCCATTTTCTTTTCCCTTCATGTGTGTAATACAAAATAACATTCACTAATAAATTCTTACCATATTACCTACATAGCATTTAAATTAGGTTGATCAAATAGATATTTGAGACTAACATTATGTACCCTAAACTAGAATTTTCTCCTTATCGGGTAATGTCTCAACATTTTGAATGCATGAATAATGGTTTCGAGTTCTAGGATGATGAGCTATTGGTATTTTGTGCAACTCATCTAAGAAAAATTGTTTTATATTTTTTTCATCAGATATATAAAATTTTCCTTTAAACAACAATAAATCTTAGTTGTATATTGAAAAAATCACTTCTCTCCTCATCCGATTTTTCAATTTTCTATTATTTTCCCTTGATTTTCAGATATTATGAATCATAATTTGCAGCTGCCTTCACTTGATCTACTAATTTTGTTGACCAAATGATTTTTGTTGAAATACAATTTTGATTAAGTTTTCTGCTTAAGGCATCAATTTCTATGTTTTCTTTTCCCTTGATATGTGTAATACAAAATAACATTCACTAATACATGCTTACCATATTGCTTGCATAGCATTTAAATTAGGTTGATCAAATAGATATTTGAGACTAACATTATTTGTCCTTAACTGGAATTTTCTCCCTATCAGATAATGTCTCAACATTTTAAATGCATGAATAATGGTTGTCAGTTCTCATGCCCCTTCAACTTCCTAGATTTATAATAAATAACATGCCCATCCTACATCAAAACTCCCCCAAGGCCTTCCTTACATGCATATGTACATTACACAAAATACTTATTGGGATCAACAAATTTTAAAATTGGAGTTGTGGTCAACAATTGTTTCGACTTCTCAAAACTATATTGAAATCTTTTGCTCCACTCAAACTTGATTCATTTTTTCTGTAAAGAGGTAATGGCTATGCAAGTTTGGAGAACCCTTCTATAAATCTCCTACAGTAACCAGTGATTCCCATAAAGGATCTATTTTCATCAACAATTTTAGGTACTAGCTACTCCATTATTGATTTTATCTTTTCTGGATCAACAACAATTCCTTCTTCTAATATTACATGTCCTAGTGAATGAATTTGCTTCTGATAGAATGAAAACTTATTGGATTTAGCATATAGTTCATTGTCTCTAAGAGTTTGAAGGAACATCTACAGATTTTGGTCATGCTCTTCTTTACTCTTTAAATTTACCAGAATATTTTTTATAAAAATAATAAAATATTTATCTAGATATAGCCTAACGAAGTTGCTCATGCAACACATTAATGTATCTGGTAGATTACTAAGCCCAAAGTGGAGTACTTCAAATTGATAATGCACATAACATGTTCAGAGTGTTATTTTGTAAATATCCTCATCTATAATTAAGATTTGATGGTATATTGATCTCAGATTGATTTCAGAGAAAATAGAAGCTCCTCTAAATTGATCAAACAAGTCATCTATTAAAGGAAAATGATATTTATTTTTTATGGTCATCTTATTTAACTATCTATAATTTATGCAAAAAATATCATTGTATCATCCTTATTTTTCACAAATAGAATTGGTGCTCCTGAAAGAGACACACTTATCCTTATATATTTTCTACCCAAAAGATCTTGTAACTGAATATTCAATTCCATTATTTTAGGAATACTCATTTGGTGTGGGGCCTTTGAAACTAGGACAACTCCTAGTATACGATCAATGGTAAAATCAATATCCCTTCTTGGAGCTAATCTTGGTATTCCTTCCAGAAAAAACATCCTTATATTGTTCTAATATGGGATATTCTTCTAATGATGATTTCTTTCCATCATCAAAAAGTCTTTTTATTTGAACAATGAACATTTGGCACCCTTTTCTAGCATATTTCTTCTATTGTATTGCATAAATTTGTCTAGGAAAATTCTTCCTTGAAATTTGTTGGACTATGCAAACTTCTCTCTTATCATCAACACATGTAACTAGTTTTTCTAAATAGTTTAATATTACTCTGTGTGACTCTAATGAGTCCATAGCTATAAGGACATCATAAGACCTCATGGTTAGTATGCTCATATTTAATGTGCTATTCATTCCATTAACATTTAATGTAGAACTTTTTCTAATTTTAGTCACTCTTCTTTTAGTTCTTGTGGCCAACTATACTAATCAAGGCTTCTTTTATTTTTTTCTTTTGCAAGCTTACACCTTTCAATTATAGTAGGGAAGCATAAATTAATGTAGACTCTAGTTCTATAAGTACATATGCATCTTTATTTAGAATATTACATTGAACATCCACCATAGTGGACTAATGGTCTGCTTGCCTCCCACTTAGTGCAACATTTATTTTGGTTATGTTACAGGAATCATAATTCCCATTAGATGCTTCCTAAATATTATTTATTGTTGCTTTTTTATTAAATGCATTTTATAGACAACCTCTCCATAGGTGATTTTCACTAAAATCCCAACATTTAATTGGTGGCTTTACTTTTTTGTTTGAGTTTCTATTTCCCAATCCAAATCCTCCTTTTTATATTCCATTTTTTACATCCGATCAATATCCCTCCTAATGGGATCAATCAACATCCTATTCCCCCTTGTCATCATCTTGCACAAAGCCTTAAGTATGCCTCTTTCATTCCCCAAAGTTTCATCCTGAAATTGCATCATCTGAGCTAGTTTTAGGACCAATTCTCCATGGACCCTTGTTGGACCACGTTCACCTACAGGTTGCTCCATTGTGGCCTGCATTGATCACCTACAAGTTTATCCCCTTTGCACCTATGTTGGTTCTAGAAATTCAAGTAAAATAGATCAATTATGGAGCCTTCCTCTCTAGAATCTTCCACAAATTTTTATAACAATTTACGTCAAATAAAACATTCGAACCTTATCCTACCCTACTTTGGAGTTTACATCCCTTATGTTTTGAGAACATCCTCCCATATAAGGTGGGTCTAAAACCTTATATTAGTAATTTCATAAGAAATCCCAACCTGCCCCACTCCTCTATATATTTACAATCTTCCATATGCAAGGGGTTGGATTTTGGAGAGTGATTATACCCTTATGTTATTGTTGTGATAGGTTTCATTCCATGCATTTAGGGTGATTGTAGGTGGACATTGTGACAAGATCAACATCTATTTACGGTTGTAACTCTTTCCATTTATATTAATGCAAATAATTATTTGTTTTCCTATATGTGATGTTGTTATTTCATGTATTTCAATACCATGTTGATCTATTGAATCAAGTATTTAGATGATACTACATAGATCTCTTAGTTTCTTGGCTTTTGTTATCTGACTATGCAGGTTCTAATTTTGAGAATTAGAGATGGAATTGGATCATTTAAGCTGAAGAAGGAACAAAGCATGTGAGAATTCCAGGTAGGCTTCTTTTTCTCATCTATTTACTTTAAGAAAAGCATTGGGTTCCTTGTCTCTCTATTTTTCTAGGTTAGCCACCAAACATGGGGGGGTATATTTCCCTGTAATTGTATATCCCGGCATAACATTCCTTTTAAACCCAAATTCTTTCGCTACTTAAATTTTCTGTTATAATTCCTTGCTTGCACACTTTTAGAAAAGGTAGGTTTTCCAAACCATTGTTTCTTATTATAGAGTATTTATGATTTCTTTTTCACCCATGAATTGGAATTTTCCCCTTTTTGTTTATTCTGATTGAAACATAGTTTGACCTTTCCAATGGTCTCATCCATGGTCTTCAATTGGTCGAATTCAATTCATTCTTTATATGAAAAGGGCAGGATACTAATAAATATTTATATTTTTTCCTTCTCCCATTTCAAATAGGTTACATATATTAATAAACTCATGAATTTATTTACAAACTCATCCAAGGTAGACTAAACCAATTTCATCTCATGAAAATACCTTTCCTTTTCATTACAGTACCTCTCATTTGAGCAATTCTTCTTAAATTATTTCTTGAAAATTTTCCAAGTTAAATGATTTCTCTTAATTCTCTTGCCATCCTTGTTTTCTTCCGACAATAAGTTTGCCTTACCAATCAACTAGTAGGTTGCCAATATTTCTTTCAAATTAATTAGGCAATTGTATACTTCAAAATATTTGGACATATTGAGGATCCCTGCCTCCACTCCTTCTTCATATTCACCATAAAATTAGGAGGCCAAATATTTTTGAACTCCCCCTCTAGATGAGAGGTAGACTTATTTTTCCTAGGCGTAGAAGTATTTCTACTTGATTTTTGATCTCCTCGGTTGCTAGACTCATTTTTTTGGCTTTAACTAAAAGTTATGGTTTTTATTCTACTAGTATATTTGTTTCTAGATATTTTCCTATGAGTATTTTTGTTGACTCTTTCTTCTTCTAGATTTCATAACAAATAACCATTTGTATCCTCCTGTTCCTCTTTGGATTTGGTCAAACTTTCATGGTTTTCCTTAGTTTCATATAGGTTTATTTTCAAATTTCTTATTACTTGTAGTAATTGAGACTCTTTCCTCTTTGCATTGTTGGCTCCACCACCCACTATTCCTAATTTAGTATCAAGTTCTTCACCAATTCTTGGTGATCCTATGGAAGTCTATCTGTTAATATATTTATTCATACTCCACACTTCTCAGTATTTTCAAAAATATCTATTCACAACATGTATAATTATTTTATTTTCAAGGCCCATAAAGGCCCAATGTTGTAACCTATAGCTCTGATACCACTTATAAATACCCTCACACCTAAACAATTTTTTTTTAAATATGTATGAAACAATACAATATTTTACTGGATGATAAAATACTTCTTTCTCTCGCAATATTCCGATTTTATTAAAGACCAAAACCATAACATATTTTAGTAAATAATGTACATACAATCTCTTTTAATCTTATCTACCATCAATTTACCATTATAATTGCATACTTTGCATTGAGAGGCTATATTCTTAAACTTTGTCACTTATCTTGAAAAGTTTATACTCGTCATGCATTATCTAATATTATTATATTTTTACTACAATCATACTTAACAAGTAGTCTCAATATTTACTTATATAAGTTCTCATTACTTTGTTTTATAATAGTTAAAACTATGGTTCAAAATCCAAATCAACTTCGATACTTGCACATATTGTTAATACATCAATTATAATTATGAAATGATAATATAGTATTCATATCTAATTATATACAAAGCTCTAATATTTTTCTCATGATATAGTTTGATGCAATGAATATTAACGCCTCATCCGGACTTGTTACAAAGTTTATATACCATCTTGACTTGTTACAAAGGTTGTACGCTATTTTCCCATATAAATGCCTTCTACCACTCTATAGTTTATGAATGTGGTAATGTATAATCAATGTTTTAGGGTAATGTTAATATGTGTTTTTATGAATTTAAATGGAACATTTTCTATGTTGTATAATGCTTACATGTGGCGTTAATCCTTGGTTTCACTTATGGAAATTGTAACCTAAAAGTATGGTGCTCGTGTATGCTCATCTTTGGATCAAAAGTGTAAATTTTTTTATGGCTTAGAGTGGTGTTTAATGACTTTGTTTTGTGTTTATCACACCTCATTCATTAAATTGTCTTTGTCACCGACCATGGCACTCTGTAGCTAGGATTTTTGTCCATAATTTTTGTCGGTGATTTAACACAGTTTTCCATGAATTCATTGACTTCTTATCTATCAATGCCATTGTATGTTCAATCAATGTGTTAACCATTTTGACAAGGTAAGACTGCTAGTACCTTTTCTTGCAACATTTGTTGATCTCTTAATGGTGTTTACAATTTATATAATATTGTTTCCAGTACTTAACTTCTTGCATATCTTGTGGTTGCAGGGTTTACAGAAGGTACCCTTTATGTTGCAAAACCCTAGAGGGGTTTTTTCTCACAAAACCCTCTTTGGAAACTATTCTCTTCTATTCTAACCTAGAATTGAATATCAATTCAATACAACCTTTTAGGATTTGCAGGTAATTTGTGTTCTGCAAAACTTTTCTACACTTCATGGATATTAATAATAATTCGTTATTTCTAGCGGGTAATCTCTGGTCTCCATTTATTTTTTATTTATTTAAATTCTTGATCGATAACTTTACTACTAGTAGAAAGATGAAACAAATTTCGACTACTCTTACTTTATATAGGATTAGTAGATTGTTTTTTTTTATACTATTAATTTTTATAAAATGGATGAATTCATTAACGTTTTTCACAACCATTATTATATTTTAACGAAATGTGTTATACAACATTATGGGTTTACATTTTTCTTTAAAAATCAAGAGGAAAGCCTTATAGGTTCTGTTGTCTCTATGTCTCCTCTTCTATGATATATTGACAAAATCTCCTATAGTTTTTGGTTTACAACTTTGGTTCTTTCCTTTTTCTTTAGTCACAACTTATTATTAATCTTATGATTTTCAAGTTTCTTATGGATTTATTTTCTTGAAAATTGTTATTTTCCTTCTCGTTCTTTCTTTTGAATGCTTTTTCAGTTTGTTACATATTTTTGTGATAGGGTTTACAAGAACTATTGTTAGGGGAAATTTCAGCCTAAAAGTGGTCTCCTAATGAAAAATAATAAAATAAGTGTTATAAATTTTGAAGGGAAAAGAAGAAAACTACCTTTTTTTAATTGTATGTTTGGCTTATTTCCTTATCGGTTTACTCAAATTTCAAGTTTAGACACCTGTTGGATGTGAAATTAAATTCCACATTCAACGAGTACCCATTATGCATACATTTGAGAAGACCCACATGGATAAAAATTCAAGATAAATTAAAAAAGTGTGTTCAACACACTTTTTTAATTTATCTTGAATTTTTATCCATGTGGGTCTTCTCAAAAGTATGCATAATGGGTACTCATTGGATGTAGAATGAACACACTTTTTTAATATAGCTTCAATTTTTATCAATGTGTGTCTTCTCAAAAGTATGCATAGTAGGTACTAGTTAGACGCGGAATTTAATTCTGCATCTAATGGGTGTCTACACTTGAAATTTGGGTAAACCTAAAAGGAGATAAGCCAAAAAATACAATTAAAAAAGGTAGTTTTTCTTCTTTTCCCTCCAAAACATTTACATGTACCTCTTTTTAAATTTAAAATATTTTGATTGGCTAACATATTATGACATGAAAATTTTATGGGCACTTTTTCGACTGAAATTTCCTCTAATAAACCTTTTTAATTTGGGCATTTACGTAAAATTTGTTTAAAATTTATTCTATAGAGTTATAAATGAATAAATTTTCCCCTTTTCTCTTTGTTCATGGCTATGATTACAAAAACCACATATCCAAATGGGTTGAAACACTTTGAGTAGGTCAGTGTATAATACCGTCATGAATTATTATGATATGTTATTAATGTTTGGCACTATCGAGACTTATTTTTGTTTCCCATATGTTCTAATTTCTACCATAGTTGTTACTTTTCTAGAGTATAATGACCTACTATAGAATCTATCAAACAATATATTGATATTTTAATTTCACTTATCTAATGTACTCTTTTATTTATTCTATAGGTCGAGGACTATCAATTCTTTTCTTGCATCCATTCATAGGTAAAATTCTATTTTGAATTATTACAAATAGTTCTTCATTTTTCTCTAAGCCTTTATATATATCAATTCACTCTACGAATTATGTTATATTTTTGTCTCACAGGTAATATAATCAATTCAACTATATTATATTCTTATGAGGTTTATCTTGTTGGCAAGATACAAATTTAACTCACTCGATTAATTTTACTAGGTCAGAGTCTCATACTTGGGTCCATTGTTCGTGTTTCCCCTAATGGTTTATGGAATTCTATGAGGTTCTTCTTATAAAATTATGGATTATTCTTTAAATTTAGTCCTTTTAACAAGTCTTTTTTAGAGGCATAACCCTACCATGGTATAAGAAAATCTTATTATTTATTTTAAGGGTTTATTCTAAGCCCTTAATACCATTTACCATTTATACACTACTTATGGGTCTTCAACTCAATAATTTTTAATTTAGTTCCTGCTCAATTTGTTATGTATTTCACTTACCTTTGCTACAAGTTTATATATATATATATATATATATTATATATATATATATATATATAACACTAATTGAATTGTTTTCTCAGTGTTTTTCTTAGTATAAGGTTTTCAATATTGTTTGATACTTACTAATTTTGTTTTTACTACCATGATATTTTTCTAAAATAATTTTCTGAATATATATATAATCTTGTTTTATTATTTTTATATATTTAGTTTCTTTCCCCAAGCAGCTAGTCATAGATTATATATACATATTAAATGTAAATTTTCAACCATTTTATTAGAATTACCTTCACTATCTCACTTCCAGTTAAACATTCTTTAACATATCTATTATACAACTAACTAACTTTGAACAAGAAAATTACATCTTACTTACTACATACAATAGCTTGTAAATAATAAATAGAATGCACAAAATATACGTCTAAATGTTTGTCATTTTCAACAATATTATATTTTTCATTTTTTTACAATTTTCCTCTGAGTATACTATTTCTTCTACATATATTCATGTCCAAAAATTTAATATTTATTCAACAAAAAATAATAATTACTTTTTGATACTTGTCTTTGATTCCATAAGTAAAAATATTCTCAATAACTCAAAATAAAATTGAGTACATAATATAAACTAACATATACATGTATATTAAAGAAAATATTATTTCACCTTTTGCTTTTCAATATAAAAAAGAACACTATGAGTAGAGATACCAACTTGGAACAATGTTTTTCTAAAAATTAAAAGTCAAGTACTTGGCTCCTTCCAACCTTGACACGACAACCAGCTAGTGTGCCCTTGAGTAAATTCATGCTTGCACTTATTTTCTTTTGTCTTCTTTTCTTTGATTCTCTTCAGTCTTTTTTTCTCTTTGAATAATAAGACAAAATCCAAAAGAAAATTAATTTATTCCCATCCAACGACCACTCTTTTGGTGGTTAATAACTTCCTCCTCCTCATCAATAGGTCACAAGTAGTTATCTGCTCATTTACGAGCTTATGTTTCCCACTCTTGAGGACAACACCCTATCTTCTAGGAAATAATTAATCGTACAATATCATAATTCCTTAAGTCTAATCATTCTAATTTGATGCTTAGGACTTGTTAATGCATAATAACAATTCCATTAAATTAAATTGAAACCTTTTCTCTTTCATCCATTTGTACTTGAATATTTAATTTCCAGACTTCTCTATTTATAAAAATAAAGAAAATAAATATAATTTTTCCACCAGTTATTATCAGTAATAAAATATTTCTAATTGAAATGTTGACGTTCATTCAAATGTATAACGCTTTAACTAGAAATAAATGTATGGACATTTAATTACAAAATTATTAAGCTAAGATATACCACATGAACAGAAAAAGGATCCCTAAAGATTTTACCATAATGCAAAGGGGTTTTAGTGGATGTGATGTGGTCATGGTCTATGGTCATAGAGGAAGGTATGGAAGTAGTCTTTGGGAGATCATCAATGATAATAGGTGTGGAAACAATATGTTATTTCATTAGTGTGGTGTTATCCATGAACAAATCTAGTAATGACCTACGTAAATATCTAGACAATTCTACACCACCACCTTCACAAATGGGCAACAAGGTATGTGTTATTGGGTAATGAATGTGAGATGGAAGACTATGGTCAAACATTTGGTGAATGAAAGTTAGAACCCCTTGAGTATCACCCAATGTGACCCTTAATAAAGGTGTGCCTATGGTGGAGGAATGGTTGATTCTATGTCTACGAGTGAGAAAACCCTCATCATAGGGAGAAATGCCATCGAGGTAATGAGAATGACGTAAACTTAACTCTATTATGGTGGCAGAAATATATGTATATAAATGCATAAAATAAATATACTAAGGCCACTTTACATCAAAAAATAGCATGCACCTATCCAATAGAAGGAGAATATAAGAAAACCAGTGATTAAAGGGATCTTCCCACAATCAAAGCTTATTTAATAAATTCCCATGTTGTCTCTGAAGATGTGGTACACTAGCCTCCTACTTAACAACTCTTACACCTGGTGCAATGGCCCTTAATTACATGTGGGAACCCTAAAAGAGAACCAATTGCATACGAACTAACATTTTCCTTCAGTCTAATAGGGACATCCCACTCCTTGTCACCCAAGTAAGGTCCCTAAGATTATGGCAGCTAAGGTTAATACATACAATTACCCAACACAAGGGAAGAATCATTAGCCAACTCTAGGCATAAAGGACTCATATTGATCTCAAAGCCTCCGAAAGGAGACCCTCGAAGTACATGTTGACCAACACCACCAAGACTAAGTGAAGTAGGGTAGATTGCTCCACTAGATTTGATGTGACCTTGTGATTGACACTTGTGTTAGAAGGGCTTCCTAGACAATGTGCAACTACAAATGAATTTTCCCTCCCTAGGTCAACATTATATGTTTGTATTAGTGGCCTTGGAGATTTTTCCTCACTCCCCTATTGCAAGTCCCTAAAGCGTAATCTACAATGTTTTTCTACCAAGGAAAAAAAAATTATTAAATTTATTTTATTATGTGTTGATTTTAAGGGATGTTTATTTACTCAAAGGGACATGGCATGAAGCATGCATGGTGCTTTTGACTTTTCTTTGAGGAAAAATAGTGCATAAAATTATCATGCAAGCTCATATTTTTAACGAAACCTAATTTAATAATTTAGGACCTTTTTAAATACAAAGAAAAATACAATCATTACACCCTCGCATCGATTAGTCAAACATACAATGAAAATCAGAACATTGGATGCAAACAAACAATGAAAGAAATTAAATAAAACACAGCAAAAACCTACTCAAAGATAAAATACTAATAATAAGAAAGCATGCGCTAAAAGGAAAAATGCAATCACTTAGACACACTCACAAGAAAGCACAAAGGAAATGTGCTAGTAGGACAATGGTGGTAGAGGGGTAATTATTTCCCAATGTCTATGTTGGGAATCAAACAAGAGAGGATTTGAAACCCTAGAAAAGGAAACAAATCCACTCATTGGAACTAGATCTGAACCTTTTACATATAAAAGAATACATAAGAAAATCAATGTACAGGAAAAACACCAACTGGGGAAAAGATGTGCAACAAAACTAAAGAATATGCAGGAAAAACCTTGCCAAAACCCGAGGTTGGAGGCTTCAATGATCTGTCACAAAAGTAACTGAGCACTAATGAGCCAAAAATGCTTTGTTCTGAGATTAGATAGAGCATTGTTGAGGTAAACAATTATTTGGTATGAAATATAGAGGAAAGCTGGCAAGGAAAAACCTAGATCTTGAGATTTTTAGAACTAGGGCTTCAAATCCAAATTTATCCTATGACTCCTAGATATTATAAAATTAGAGGGAAATTAAAAAAAAATGTTACAAGCTCAAAAGGATACTACAAAAAAGAGCCCAGCAGTATCTCACTAATGGAGACACCATTTTTATTTAAGGAGAAATTTTGTCTACAGTAGTAGACTAATTTGACCTAGCTAGCCTACCTAAGACTTGGCAAGATTTGAAAGGCTGTAATCAAGGTTTCAATCAAGAAAATCATAACACATGAATGCATATGCAAAACTCATAGAGAAAGGGAAGAGAACACACCTTCTATCAGGATATGTTCATTATTTAACGTAGCAAGCTTGAGGGATCTCTAGAGATCTTTGCTCCAGTCTCACCCATTTATAGAGTATCTAAACAAAAACAAGTTGCCAAACCCTGTGCTCTACAAAAAGCTATTATCGCTAACACATGATCATAATCAACATAATAGCGTAAACCAACACAAGAGAATGAAATAATGGAGAGAAACTTATGATGTTTATATTACACAAAAATTTATCCGATACATCATTGCACATTTTGTAGTCTTTTCCTAATAATGGTCCTCCTCTCAACAATATAGCACTATTCATCTAGACAATCGTGATGGATTATCACAAGGAATGCTTTTCAATTCAAGATCTAGCAATAATTCTACATATGATACTTTCCTCCTATCTTTGATCTATGGAGACATTTCCTTTGTAGATATATCTATAGAGTCAATTAACATGAATCATATTCCATATTAATCCATTATTGTATTTTCATATTTGTATTTCCATTATATTTTTATATTTGTATTTCCACTAAAATATTATCAAAGACCATAATTAACTTGCATAAACACCAAAATATATTTTTTTATATTTTTGAAAAATGCTATTGTTGGGAATACAAAATTATTTTCATTCTATTAAGTAATTTAGCGATGTTCACTATGAAATTTAAAATATATATCTCATAATAATATTAGAGGGAATATTTTTATGTTTTACTAGTTGTGAGGTTTTTGTTTTTTGTTTTTGTGACTTTAGATAATTTTGGTGCGAATTAGGTTAAAAATATAAAGCCATTCAATTGTGTAGGTTATTAAAACAATGTGCTCGCTGTCAAGACAAAAACATTTGATGATTAGAGTACATTTTTCTTTTATTTTTTAAAAAGTGAACCCTTGTAACTTCAAATATAAGTGGACATTGTCAAATGGTGAAATCCACGCTATTTTTACAAACTTCTGCTGCAAACTAATTATATGAATTGTATGTCTAATAACAACCTCTAAATAAACTTTGAAATGTGATAAAATTGTTGAGAAAAAAGTAATTCAGGATAAGAAAATTAATATGGAGATCACAACATGACATAGTGGTGTAACCAAAATGCGACATTAAAGCATTAGTTAAATACGTGGAAAATGGTGACGATTATCACATATCCATTACTTTAAATTTTGTAGTTGGTCCATTAACTAACGTCACTTGAGAGGAACATCACAATGTGATATATCTGTTAATGAAAAGGATAATGTAACATGACCTTTAACGAACATTGTAATATGTTATAATTCATCATGTTTGTTGCATTTCAACATAGTGGTGGAGAACATAGCAATTTAATATAAGTCAATCAAGATGGTTTCCAAAATATATTAAATCTCTTTGAGAATGTTGTACTATGGAATAACTTTTAATGAATGTTAAAATTTACTATAACTATTCAGGAATATAGCAATTTTTGATAAGCAATAATAAGAAACATATCATAGTGACATAGTTTTTTTGAAGAATGTGGTAATCTAATACAACCATTCATAAGTCTCACATTGTTACATAACTCTTTATGAATGTTATAATGTGGCATAAGCTTTAAAAAATGTCGCAATCCAATGTAATCCTCAACGAGCATAGCAATATGACCTATTCAATCATTAATGTCATAATGCAACATAATTATTGACTTACATAGCAATTCAACACAAGTCAACCCAAATAAATGTAGCAATCTCACATAACCATATCGTTAACTTCTTGATATTTCACAATGAAACAATGTTGAAGTCAATTTCTTAGTGTCATAAATGATATTAAAGTAGAAATGCAACACTTTTTTGATGCCATCTTCATTATATAATCATGTGACATAATTTTCAATTCAACATCTCAATGTTAAAATATCACACACTATTGAAGTCAACCTAAAACATAATTATCTATCATTCAAAAATTATCAACCACAATCAATCATAGCCAACTACAACCAAATAAATACTAATACACTCAATTCATGGTCAACAATAATTGATCTTTTAGAACCACAATCAACCAATGTGAACCCAAGTCAAACAACCAACTAAAGGCTACTACACTCAATTTATAGTCAACAATAGTTGATCGTTTAGAACAATAATCAACCAATGTCAACCCTAGTTAAATGATAATCAAACATAGTTAACAACAATCAACCATAGATAAACAATATCAATTGTAGTCAATAATGGTCATCTGAATTAGCATGGTATATTGTATTAATTTAAATATTCAATCGTTACCAATCATCTCTTACCATGATCAACCATAATAAAACATGGTTAAATACAACCAACCCTAGTTGAACTTAGTTATAATAGTCATGATGGTCAACCATTATCAAGCATGGTTGCATATAGTTAATTATACTCAACCATGGCTAATGTAAGCGAACCACAATCAAATATGGTCAACCAAATCCATTCTTCATCAACCATGGTTAACCAAATTCAACCAAAGTCAAACATATTAATCACAATCAACAAGGGTGAAGCATTTTCAACCACGATCAACCATACCTAGTCATGGGAAAACATGGTCATCGACATTTAACCATAGTCAAACATAATCAACCATAGGAAAACATGGCTATCCATGGTGAAATCATATTTAAGGATACTCAACCATTGTCAAATATAAGCAACCATAATTAAACATAATTAATCATGGTCAACAATGGTCAACCATCATCAAATCTAGTCAATCAAGCTCAAATGTCATCATTTATTGCTAAACAAACATAACTATAATCAATTACATGGCCAACCAACGTCCACAAATTCAACCATTGCAACTCAAAGTCAACTTTGATCAATTAACATTGTGAAACATAGTTAGCTCAAAGATAACCAAACATGGTCAATAATAACATAAGCATCAAACAATAAACAACTATTTTCAACCATTAGAAAATAAATGTCAACTAAAGGAAAACATTCTCAATGATAATCAAACATCATTAATAATTGTCAGGCATGGTAACCATAATTGTATGTAATTAACTTTAATCAACCAAATTAAAATATTATTAATCATTATCACTCATATTTAATTATAGTCAAACTTAGTCAACAATAATTAATTATAGTCATTAACCATAATGAAACATAATTAATAATAATTAATCATAGTTAAATCTATTCGAATACAACCTCAACCATGAACCATAATCTACATTGTCATCTAATCTTTTATCCAGTTTGAGAATTTTCTTTCTAGAATTATTAGTTAGTGTGTTGTCCAAGTTCAGATAAATGTGTCTAGATGCTCTATCTTTCTTTCTCATGGAGCTTAAAGCTCTTTAGCGTCATTAAATTTATCTGTTTCTGAGGATCGCAATTGGAGTATTGCTCCATTGTTCGATATTATTAAAATTAATGTTAAGTTAATTTTTCAGAACACCTCTTGAGCATCCCTTTTTCCATATTCGCAATAGAAAATAATTCTCCTCATATTTAAATTTCTTAAAATTTCAGGCATCAATTGTAATGTTCGTTTAGAGTCACATACATTATTTCTAATCCATAATTCTTTGATGACCGTTAAGCGGTTATTCCTGCAGCATAATTTTGAATTTACAGTACCAAATGACAAAAGGAATTTCAAAAACAATAACTATCTACCATGCCCAGTTGAGCATGATATGAAAGTTGCAAGAACTCCAGTGGGTAGTAATAATGCATTAAATGGTTCCATTAACGATTTGTACAAATTTTCTGATAAAGAAATAATGCAAGCATGCATGTTACATTGGATGGTTTTAGGCTATAAATTCTTTTATGAAATACATACGTCTCTAATCATGTTTCAGTGAGTATGGTATCGATTTGTTCGTGAAAATTCACATGGGTAGATTTCTTAGAAGTTTTGAATGTTGGTGTTGACAACATCCGCAAAACAAAAAAAATGAAACATCATACATGAAACAATATCAAACTAAAGGTTGGTGTACAGGGCCTGGCTATTTCTCAGAAAAATCCGGCATGATTGCAGATTTTTTTGAATATTTGGGAATCGGACCGACATAGAAGGTCAATTCCAAAATATTCAGAGAATTTGCTATAGACTTAAGCTCACTAAAAAATTCTTCGACAGTAGTACCCTCTCTGTTTTGTATGGATCGTAACACCACCATTATCCGCTCGCAGAGAACCAACCACTCACTAGACCAGATGGCAGAGTATATGAGCCGAAAATTTGAATCTAAAAATGGTTGTTATTTAAGAATTGAGAAAACTTAAGCACAAAACATATATGGAAAGCAATACAATTTACCATAGTTACCGAATCCTAGCGAATCTAACCGAATAACTCGAAAATTCGGTTGTTCGATACGGTTCCGTTATAATGAATACGTCAAACTCAATTCGATACGATATTTTGTCCAACACCATTTTATTGAGCAGGTGGGGAGGCCCCTTTAAAACCTAATTAGGCTTTTTCGGTCCATTCATGTTGTAATGAAACTCGTTGATTTATTTGGAATGACAATAGAATTGATGGAATTATAAGAATGGGTGATTGGAATGGTAATGGTGAAAATAAGAGCGACTAGGTTATAATATGTATATGTGGTTTTGAATATCGTTATAATATGTATATGTGGTTTTGAATATCGTTGACAACTACAATCCTAAGCAAAATCGCACCAAACACAATGCAACTGTGGATTGTAAATCGGTTAATTTTATTGATGTGGACTTAACCTATTTTGGCGGTCTTTCTTTTTTAAGAATACTTTTGAGTTATATGTCACCTAGTCATCTGATCTTTTTGTGAGAGAAATGTTAAATGTAAAACAAAGTTGGAAGTTTTAGAAGCTAGACATCAGGAAAAAGATCATAAAATTCATATAATAAGAGTTGAGAACAAGGCTTTAGCAAAAAGAAATAAAGTTTTAAAAGAACAAGCGGCATTGCTATAGGAAGCTCTCATGATAAGGAAGACAGAATGGCAATGCATGAAGGCAGATGTGCAAAACATAAAGAAATCTATAGTGGAAAGTACAAAGGTGGTGAATGCGAAACCATACGTGGATAAAGGGAAAACGATTTCCGAAATAGACAACCATGAAGAGAAAGCAAGAGAAGAAGGGAAAGGAGATTCCACCAAATTTCCCAAAACTTAGGCTCAAGCTATTAGCAATTCTTCTAATAAGAAAGGATAAACAAACATTCAGGTTGACAACACGCAAGATAGAGAAGGAAAGGAAAGATAGAATAGAGCAGCAAACATAATTATTAAAGGGGTGAAAGGCTATGAGAAAAATGAATCTACTCTTGACCTTGCAAGAGACTTTTTGAAAGACAAGTTGCTATGGCAAGGACAAATATGACAAGCATGGAAGGTGGGTAAGTTTAATGGTGAGAGAGCCAAACCCATAAAAGTCATCACGCCTGGCTTGTGGGATAAATAGATCATTCTAAGCAAGAAGCATCTCTTGAGGGGTTCTCGGTTTTTCCTAGAAGAAGATCTAACTGTAAAACAAAATGAGGAAAGGAGGGAGGAAATGTTAAAGGTTAGGGAAGCAAGAGATGAAGGAAATAAAGCGTGGATTTATAAAGGAAAAATTGTAATAGTGCGATTTGTACCTCCTTCCAAAATAGAGTAGCAAGATGGTAATAAAGCGGAGGCAACAAACTCTTCAACAAAAAATCATGAAGTAACTTCAATATGGGAAAGTAGGGACAAAGACTCAAATGTGAATCTTGCATGTCAAAATAAATAACAATCAAGTCATACCCAGGTTCCCTTAAGATTATTTTTTTGGAATAACAAAGGTTACCCATTGGGATGAGGACCTGGGTTAGGGCCTATTATGGAGGATAGAGACATAATTTTCCTCATAGAAATAAAAGAGCATGAAGGGTGCAAGACACCCCTGTTTGAAGGACACTGGAAGATGGTAGTGTGGAACAACGTAGAAGGGAATGGCAAAGGGCATGAGGGTATCATGGTTTCAGTAAGAGAGAAGGAATGTCATTTCAGTTAGTTAGAAAAAGAAGACTCAAATAAGCAATTCATTTGGTTTAAAATATCAGAAAGTGGAAACCACATCAGAATTGCAGCATGTTATTTTGCGCTGCAAGTTTAAAAAATATACAAAAGTAGAGGGCTTGACCACAAAGATCCATTTGCAGCCTTAAAAGCAGATATTACAACATATTCATAGCTAGGTGAAGTCTTTATAGTGGGTGATTTCAATGTCACGACTGCAAGTGAGCAAGGTAGCATTCTTTGTTGTAAAGATGATTGTGATCCTATTTGGCTGACATAAAAGAGTAATCATTAGAGAGAAAGAATTTCAGAGGACAAGGGCTACAATCTCTTTGGTGAAAAATTTCTTGCTCTATGCAAGACCTTTGATTTAGTCATTTTTAATGGCTTGACTAGATGGGCCAAGTTCGGTAATTTCACTTGCAATAATTACAATGGAGAAAGTGTAGTACATTATGTAATTTTCTTGCATGGTTTATGTGAGAAAATTGAGGAAGTTTTGATTGGAGATCAGATGGGGGACTTAAAATCACATCACAAGCCAATTTACTTATGTTTCGCTTGGACTGGAAAGAAACAATTAAAGTAAAAAATTAAGCATGTCCAACAAAATCTCCCACAGGGCAGAATTCTTTTGACTCTAGAAAATTGTAATGCCTTCAAAATGTTACTAGAGAGGCTCTTTGAGAACGAGAAAATCACAATGCATGACCTTCATAGTCATGAATTAACACATTTAATTCAATGCACACTTGCAAAGTGCAAAAGAGAAAAAATTAAGAAGTTTGAAACAATTTTCTTTCTAGTCAATGTTTGGTTTGGCAACAAATGGAAAAAGGCAAGGAGAATGTGGAAAGAGTCAAACAAGGATAACGGAAAGCTCAAATATTACAAGAAGTTATTAAGCAAGAAAAAGGTTGATTTCATGGTTTCAAGGAGGGAAGTACTAATCTTCCTTGGGAGAAATAATCCCAAATTATTTTGGAAGGAGCTTCAACCAAAAAAGATACAAAGTGGAAATAGTATTACAACTTCTAAATGGTTTGAATATGCAGGACAACTCTATGAGCAAGATCCCAAGGTTGACCCTCCCCCCTTGGTCAACACTGATACTGAACTCTTCACAGTGCAAGAGGTAGAGATGGGTATCAAGAAGTTGGGTGTTGGAAAAGAAAAAGACTTAGCTAAACTCCAAGTAGAATATCTAAAGTGGGGCTCAAATATCCTTGCAACTCACATTACAAAAATTTTCAACAACATCATACAATAGGGGCTCCCCACAAATTGGACAACTAGTCTGGCAATACCTCTTTTAAAGAGAGGTGACATCAATAAACCCTCCAATTATAGGACCATCATGATAAACCCTTTGTTTGCAAAGCTATTTGGAAGCATGCTAGGAAATAAAATTAGCAAGTGGGCAGAAGAAAGAGATAAGTGTGCTAAAGTGCAAGCAGGTTTTAGACATAAGCATTCTACAATTGATCATTGTATACCTTTAAGACACATCACTGAAAAAGTTTGGGAGAAAAAGAAAGATGTCTTTTGTTGCTTTGTTGATTTCAGAAAAGCGTTTGGCTTAGTTCCTAGGGTTAAGCTTTGGCACATAATGGAGGAACTTGGGGTTCCTAAACATTTGAGAGAAACTGTGCATAGGTTGTATGAAGAGGTGAAAGTCAAAATTAGAACTTCAACGGGCATTTCTAAAAGTTTTATAAGTGATATCGG
Organism: Pinus taeda; assembly: GCA_000404065.3. Lineage (NCBI taxonomy): Eukaryota > Viridiplantae > Streptophyta > Pinopsida > Pinales > Pinaceae > Pinus > Pinus taeda. Next base: position 126,432 of record APFE030926849.1, on the reverse strand, counting down.
GGTCAAGCAAGGTTTCCCACTGTCTCCTACCCTTTTTGATTTATATATCAACAAGCTTGAGGAGTGGTTAAATTCGCAAGGGAGTGATGGTATCTATTTGGGCAAGTTTGTTATAAGGCTTCTCTTGTATGTAGATGACCTTATTCAGATTTTTAAATCAACTCTTGGTTTGCAAGAAAACTTACTATCCCTTGAAAATTTTTGTAGAAGTGTGGGGATGCAAGTCAATATCAGTGAAACAAAAGTAGTGGTTTTCTCTAAGAAAATAAAACATAACCAACATAAGTTCTACTTTGAAGGAAACATTCTAGAAGAAGTTGTTGATTACAAATACTTCGGAATTGACTTCAACAAAAATCTAAGATGGGATGGTTGTAGAAAGAAAAGAACTTTAGCGGGTTGGAAAGAATTTTAAGCTTTTCAAAATAGGTGTAGAGAGGCAGACTTATGCGACTCGAAAACCACTCAAACTCTTTTTGGGCTTCTAGTGATTCCGGTGATTCTCTATGGTTGTGAAGTATGGGCCGGCAATACATCCGACATGTAGTGGAGACAAATTGAGAAAACTTAGAAGCGTTTGATTTCAAACAAATTCAAGATTAAAAGTGCAGTTCCTTATGCTTCCTTGTTAAGTGAAACAGGGACTGTTCTTATTGAAGCATTTGCTATGGTGCGAGTAATAAGGTATTTTAAAAAATGAGCAAATGGAAGAGGGTAGATGGCCTAAGGTTGTCTTTAATGACAGATTCTGCAATATAAAAAAAACTTGGATGCAGCAAAATAACAAATGGTTTAGTAAATGGGGTATTTTCATGAATGTGTGTCCCATAAACAATGAACAGATAAAAGCTTTTGTTATGGATAAGTTCCACAAGCGTACTTGGGATAAGGAGCTAGGAAGAAAGAAAAAGCACTATATTGAAGTGTTTAATCCCACTCATAGTCATCACCAAAAGCATACATAAAGGCCAATATCTCTTGGAGGGCCAAAATTCTTATTGCTTAGTTAAGGAATAATTGTCATCAACTTCGTTGTGAAATAGGGTGGTGGAAAAGGCCAAAAAAAGTGTGGGAGGAATGACTATGCATTTTTTGTTCTTCCGGAAAAGTGAAAACAGAAAAACATTTCATTTTTAGAATGTGGGGCCTTCAAAGACGACATGGAATGTTAAGTCTGCAGTGTGTTCTTTAATTCTGATGTTAAGAGACCTACCTGTTTTAATCATATCATTTGTATCTAACATTTGTTAAATCAGCACAGATCCATGTTATGCACCAATCTAACATGAACAAAGAGGGATCAAATTTCTTTAGGTGAAACTTAATTTAAAGTGTAAAAAACGATGTGTAATTTTTTATTGTTTAAATTGCATTTTTGAATGTTATAAAGATTACATAACATGTGTATTAAGTCATTTTATGAAAGCACATTAAACTGGTTTTTATCAATAATAATTTTTTAAATATATTTGAATATTAAAAGATTTAATTATAGCTCACATTGGATATTTTATTCTAACAACATTGAAATATTTTTGTTTAACATTTATTTTCTATATATAGACATATATGAAGTTGAAATCACCGTGTTAAAATATTTTTGAAAAACTCACATAGTTTTTTTTGCATTTAATTACTTTACATGAAATTATATTAGGTCATATAAACAATTAATCAAATATACATAACATGTTTTTTTCTTTTTTTATTATAGTTCTTTATTTACAAAATATTTTATTAAGAAGAAATAAGCTCTCCCCTCAAAAACCAAAACATTTCATTAAAAATATTTGCCATATACATCAATGGTGTACATCAATGGTGTGGGATGATTTGAGATTGAGGACGTTCATTTATCTAAAAAAAAATATAAATGTGCAGATATTTGTTTCTGTTTAAACAAATTTATATAACAATTTAATTAATATTAATGGATGTCTCCCGCCGTAAAACAAGAGAGAAAATAACATATTTTTATAACACTTTAAATAATATTAGCAGATGTCTCCAGCTATAAAACAAGAAAAAATAACATATTTCTAGCATTTATAAGGAATATACTCCAAAATTTTCATTATTGAATTTTGGACATTAAAATTTATTCATATCGAATCCAATTAGAATTCGAACCCGGTAACGACGCAGTTTATATAAAATGGTTAGATAGAAAGCAATAAAATTTATATAAAACGATGCTCAATGTGATCGATTATTGATTCCGTTTAAAAGTCGTGACTCTCGCTTAAAAATAAAAAATAAAAAAATAAGAAAAGAAAAGAAGGTGCAATACTCGATATAAGTAAAAATATGCACAACGGGATCATTCGATCAAAACACTCCGCACCAAACGAGAAGAATCGGCTTCTTACGTGCGCTATCTGATTAGTACAGCTTTGTATGAAATGCAAGCGATTCGAGAACCTCTGTTGCCTCCTATGGATCCTCTGGAAGAAGGCAAGTATACTCTTGTTCTGGACATGGACGGAACGCTGTTAACGGAATTAACTGAGGACCAGTTTCGTGGGAATAAGGATGTCAAATTTTGTGAGATAGATTTTGTGGTTGAACAGCAACTCACAGGGAGAGCTGCGTTTATTGCATTGAGACCCTATTTGGGACGGTTCCTCAAATCAATGGCCGAGTTGTTTGAGATAGTGATATTCACAGAGAGTCCCCATAAAAGGGCCGACGCTATATTGGATAAACTGCCAAACAGTAGCCTCATTCGGAAGAGGCTGTACAGAGATTCGTGCACTGAAATAGAAGGTAAACTTGTGAAGGACCTCTCGCTCCTGGGACGAGACCTGAGAAGGGTAGTTATTGTGGACGACTGCCCTTTCTCCTACTCCCTTCAACCCTCTAATTCCTTTCCCATCAAACGATTTCTGGGTTGGGCATCAGATTCCGAATTGGCCGACGAGGTGCCCTCCGCACTGGTCAATCTTGCCCTACTGAAGTCCAATGTTACACTTGTTCTGAAATCCATAACTCTATTGGACACCTCATTATATTGGATGCCGCCACAGAAGCCACTTAGGGCTCCTCTGCTGCCACCCAAGAAGGAGCGCAACAAGAAGACGAATACGCTGGTTCTTGACATGGACGGAACTCTTCTGGACTACAACTTGGATGTACCCATCGACAAAAACAACAACTATAATGACAGTTTCAAGAGGCCCGGAGTGGACAATTTCTTGGCCGAGATGGCGGAGTTGTTCGAACTCGTGCTATTTACTGCGAGCACTCGCAGGAGAGCAAGCATGCTCATGGACGGTCTCTTCCGTCGCCATCGCCAGTTCCGGTTCTCGCATCTTTTGAGCAGAGAGGCTTGCCTGCACTGCTGTAACGGGATTTATATAAAAGACCTGTCACTCCTCGGGAGAGACCTCAGTAAAGTCATTCTAATCGATGACCACCCCTCGTCCTACGAGCTCCAGCCCTTCAACGCCATCCCTATTGAACGCTTTCGTACAGGTGATACATCCGATCGCTCCCTTGCTGAACTGATTCCATTCCTCCGACAACTCGCGGAGGAGGGTGACGTTCGCCCGCTCATCCGAGACAAATACCATGATCTCGACTGCGTTGTACGTGCTCCACCAGAAAAGCAAAATTAACAGTGAAGATAACTTTCTGAATTTCTGTTCTCCAGTTGAATTCCCAGCTGAGGATGAGACAAGTTTAATTCCCTTCTCAGCATGAGGTAATCTACCACTGCCTGATGTTCGCCCGTTAATCCAGGACGAATACCATGATCTCGACTGCATTGTATGTCCACCAAAAAAAACGAAGTTAAGTTTCTCAATTTCTATTATAATCACGTCCCTAGGCTCTGCTAAAGTAATTTTTTCTAATTACAAATTTCAGTATTCTTACTTTCTTTTAATTTTTGTAATACTATAAATTTCAATTATTCATAACCTCCTTTAAATTTTTAATACTATTTTTTCTAAATATTTAAAATACGTGTGTAAAATTTCCCATAAATATAATTTTAAATTTATTATGTTATTGGTGAATGAACACACTTATTAGATTTAATTTAACAAATTCTATGTAACCTAACAAATTTAATTAGAAACATAATTTATTATATTTGTATTAGCACAATCACATTAATAAACGTGGTTGATAACGGCCATAAATTTATATCAATTATATTTACAAATACAAATCAATATACAATATTATCCATATATTATATATAAATGTATACATTTAAATGAACTTCTATATACAATACTATGCATTTATATATATGAAATGTACATTATTTTACATATTAGTATATAAATGTATTTTAATGTAAATTAGTTTATTAATGTATTTAAATGTAGATTAATGTACTTAACAATATATACATTAATAGGCATATTAATGTACTTAACTACATATACATTGTTGTCATGCACACAAATGTATATTAAAGTATGTTAATGTATAGTAATGTGTATTAAACCATATTGATGTATAATAATGTATATTAACATACATTAATTAACTACCAAAAACACATTTAAAATATTAATGTCACTGATACATGGTTTTTAAGTAGGGTTTAATATTATTCTCTTGGGTTTATAATCCATTGGGGTGTGAATACTAAGAACCCAAGGAATTATAAACCCAAGGGATTAATATTATGAAACCAAGATATATAAACCCCTAGGTATTGTAAATCCAATGGAATAATACTATGAAACCAAGGTATATAAACCCTTCGATAAATATTATAAACCCAAAGAAATAATAAACCCAAGGGACCAATACCATAAGCCGAAGGGATTAGAAACTCAAACAAATAATATTAAACGCAAGGGGAAAATATTATAAACCCAAGGTATATAAACCCTAAGACAAATATTATAAACCCTTAAATAGACGTTTGACCAAACTTGAGCATAGTTCAATTTCATATTCGCACAATATTTTTGACAATGCGAAGTTGGACTATGGTTGACTGGCTTTGGGATAAGCTTTTTCATAATGCGACATGGGAGAATGGTTGACCATGGTTGATTTTGCTATTGGGACAATCTATGTCATTATGTGACATTGAACCATGGTTGACCATGGTTGAGAATGTGATGTTGTACAAAGAGACTATCCTTCTCACAATGTGACGTATTAAACTACATTGATGTATAGTAATTTTTATTAACGTACATTAATGCACATCCAAAAACACAATAAAAATATTAATGTGGTTAATATAGCTGAAGGCTTCATTTGTATCTATCATTAATAAATATGTAACAATAATTAATAAAAAAGCATGTAATAGATCTATTATTAACATTATAATTAATAATATAATTTCTAATTAATATTTTTTTCTTATATAGTAATTATTATTTATTTAATTTATTTCTATATATTTAATTCAAATATGTAATGATAATATGATTCTAGATTAATAAAACTAGGGATTCTATATTATAAACCCAAGGGAATAATAAACCCAAGCGATTAATACTAAAACCACGAGGGATTAAAAAACCCAAAAGGATAATATTAGCAAAAGGGATAATAAACCCAAGGGATTAATACTTAAAACCCTAGGGTTATATTCCCTTTGGTTTTTAGTATTAATCCCTTAGGTTTATTATTCCTTTGGTTTTATAATATCAATCCCTTAGGTATATTGACCTCAAGATTCATATTCCTAGGGTATAATAGTATTCATAGGTTTATAATAATAATCATTTAAGTTCAATATAAATCATGGTCATCCAAGGGTTTATATTCATTGGATTTATAATATTAGTCCATTGGGCTTATAATACCTTGGGGTTTTAGTATTAACTGTTAGGTTTATAATATTAGTCCATATTCCTAAGGTTTAATACTAAAAACCCAATGGATTATAAACCTAATGCAATAATATTAACACAAGGGATAATAAATCCAATGCATTGATACTAAAAACGGAAGGAATTATAAACCCAAGGGAATAATATTAAACCCTAGGTATTAATATTATAAATCCAAGGTATATAAACCCTAAACTAAACATGGTTGACCATGTTTGATTTTCATTTTGAGGCAATCCTTGTCACAATGCGACGTTGGACCATGGTTAACCATCTTTATTCTAGATCTTATAATATTTATTTTAGAGTTTCGATACCTTGGGTTTATAATATTAATTCCTTGGGTTTAATACTATTCCTTTCGGTTTATAATCACTTAGGTTTAATACTAAAAACACAAGGAATTATAAACCCAAGGGATTAATATTAATTACAAACCCTATGAATAATATTATATCCTTGGGATATGAGCTCTTATATTAATAAACCCAAGGAATTGATATTATAAAGCCAAGAGAATAATAAACCCAAGGGGCTAATACTAAAAACACCAAGGGATAATATTAAGCGAGGAAGATAATAAACCCAAGGGGTTAATACTAAAAACCCTAGGGTTTATATTCCCTTGGGTTTTTAGTATTAACCCCTTGGGTTTCTAATATTTTATAATATTAGTCCCTTAATAAATGTGGTTGATATTCAACATTTATTAATAAATATAGTTGATTAATAATAAAAACCCTAAGGTTTATATTCC
>APFE030926849.1:95751-111547 GCA_000404065.3 Pinus taeda | reverse complement strand
ATTATTTATATTAGATTAAATTAATCAAGTTAATTAATTTAATCTAAAGAAGCTAAAGAAGCAAATTAAATATTGGAACATATCCAACTTTGGAAACATACATAAGGATAAACAGGTGAAATGAAAGAAATATAGTGAAATTAATTATAGATGGATGAACCAAGGAGTTGGAGGCCCTGGAGGGCCAGGTCCTAGAGGCTCTAGAACGAAGAAGGAAGAAGGAAGATATTCTCTGGAAACAGAAATCAAGAGTCCAATGGCTCAAAGAAGGAGAGAGGAACACAAAACATTTCCATAGCACAATGCTCAAGCACAAGCAGGTGAACAAAATCGTTTCCCTTAATGGTCGAAACCTCATGAAGAAAAAAGGGAATCCATCTCCAAGATCTGACAATATATCCCTCAAATGGTAACCAAAGATCAAAATGAGGCCTTAATATGGGAAATATCTACTATGGAGGTAGAATACGTGATTCATGATCTCGACTCTAATAAGGCCCTGGTACCAAATGGCTACACTTCAGACTTTTACAAATCTTGTTGGCCCTTTATGGGCACAAAGATCCATGTGATGGTGAAAGAAGCTTGTCAAACTCGTACAATCTAGTCAAGTCTAAACACCACCTTTCTGATGCTTATCCCAAAAAATGGAGTAGTGGTTGATCCAAATTGTTTTAGACACATAGCTCTCTATATTGTTATATATAAGGTAATCTCAAGCATCAAGGTCTATCGGCTCAAACCTTTAATGAAACATATCATCAGCTTAGATCAAACAAGATTCGTAGAAGGCAAGTAAATAATGGATGGCATCATTATAGCTCACGAAATGGTACACTCTATGAAATATTCTAAATCTCCCGGTATGCTCATCAAACTAGACATGTCAAAAGATTTCGATCGCATAAGTTGGAATTGTCTCCTTTTTGTGCTTTATTCTTTATGTTTTTCTCACTCATGTATCTCTTAGGTTAAATCCATGATCGAAACCCCTTTCTATTCTATCATTGTCAATGACTCTCCTTCCCAGCCTTTCAAAGGTTCAAGAGGCCTGAGGTAAGCAGATCCTCTCTCTCCTTTCTTATATATCATTGCATCAGAGGGCTTGGGTGGACTAACCAAATATTCTTCCTTCCATGGCCTCACCCAAGGGTATAAAATATCCTTAGATGATCCTCTAGTTTCTCATCAACAATTTATGGATGACAAATTTCTCTTCAGTAAGACCACTCTACATGAACCTTGCCATCTCAACTCAATCCTGGAAACTTTTCAACAAGCATATGAAATGATTTTCAATGGGGAAAATATAACATTTTCTTCTTCAACACCCATAGGGGAGTCCAGTTTCATTTGGCCAAGTCCCTGGGCTTCTGAGTTGGCTCTATGCCTAGTACTTATTTAGGGATCCCAAAGATTCTAAACTCACCCTTTTCAAATATTTCTTATCAACACTCTCCCTATTTATCAACTCTCATCTCTTCTAGGCCCTAAGAGTGACTACAAATATTTTGTTTCCACGTTCTGTAAGTTCTTGTGGGTAGGTTCCCAGATAGGCAGGAAGTGGTCACTAACTACTTGGCACATGCTATGTAATCCTAAAATTTATGCTGGTCTAGGGTTGAAAGATCCAGAGACTTTTTCAAAGGCTCTTGGTGCCAAGATCTAGTGGAAATGGCTCCAAGGAGGACACAAAACATGGAAAATACTGTGGACTCACAAGTATGGCCAACACCGGATCTGTGATCCCCTATCACATCACTATACCTTGCCCCTGGATCCTCTATCTGGACCTTGGCCAAAGAAAGTGGACTTTAATCCAAAAGCATGGATTTTGGGATATACAAAAAAGAGATAAAACCAATTTTTGGGAGGAAGCATCGATGCAATATCCTATGTTGCCGTAGCTTGAAAATATTAGGGATATTCAGGCCTTTTCTTTACATCTAGGGGCAGTGCATGTAAGAGACTTCTAGATTGCCTCCAACCCTCCCTCTAAGTGGAGGGAATGAAAAATGCAAATTCATTGGCCCAACCATGACGCATCCCTTTCATGGGATAAGTTAACTAATCTTCTTAATCAATCCTACATTTTGTCAAGTGAAGGCTCAGAAAGGATCCATTGGGGCTAACGACCTTGTAGTCTATTCTCGATAAAAGAGGCATATTCCATCCTCTCCACCAATGACATGCCTGACCTAGATCCTCTTTGGAAACAAATTGGCTTCTGTCCAAAAGTTTCCTTCTTCCTCTAGATAATCACGCATGGAAAACTTCTGACATGGGACAAAATCTGAAATAAGGGCTTCGAAGGTCCATCTCGATGTCCCCTTTGTCTAAACAAAGAAGAGACAACATATGACCTTCTCAACTCATGCCTAGCAGTGGATGAGCTATGGATGCATGTGGGAAATATTTTCGGAGCGCAAGATCGTTCGGTCAAGAGTCTGAAAGAATATATGGAGCTATGGTGATCCATATTTAAACAAGAATGCAAAAAATTACTAATATAACCATAAATACAAAGATGCAGTAGAAATAACACTTCATTTCATTAATATCAAATACTGAAATATGCTTACAAACTGAATGGAAATAATACTAGCTTGGGAGATGGTATCTTATCTCTAAGAAGAGATGTGGTGGCTACATGACTCTGAACTATGTTACAATGAGGCTCAAAGGCAAATTTATTATTTAGAAACAATGGAAAACCCTAAACATCCAAAAACCTAACCCTAGGAGATGAAGGGCCAAAACTATGGGCCCCGTTTGGGTAAATTGGTACATCAACTTTCTAGCGTCATAACTTTGGCATATGATCTTCATTTAATGTGCACAATATGTCATTAGAAATATATATCTGAGGAATACAACTTTTGAATGACCAACATCAGACAATGACCCATGTTGGTCCCGGCTTCCCCAAAAAGTGTCATTTAGGGCCTGTTATGCTATACAACAACCCCCCCATTTCAATTTTTAAATCTTAGTCTTATAATTCGAAATAAGAAATGATTCCCCTTTAGAATATGAATAAAATCAATAAAAGTTTCGAGTAAAATAAAATAAAATTCATCTAAAAATTTGCTTTATGAGTATTTAGGACCGCTCATCACAAATCGCAATTCTTTAGAACCTGTGAACATCCATTTAGAAAAGTGCGATGTGATTAGATTCATAATAAAACCCTCATCATGAAATTTTATCAAAGTAAGACATTTATAAATACGATGTGATAAAACTATCGTGTCGTGCACATCATATATCCCAAGGGATAACTTATAATGTTTCATTGAAATCTTGTAATGTGATAAGCCTATCGCAATCGCATATCGTTGATTCATAGGGAAGCATCCGAAAAACTCCATTGAAATCTTCCGATGTGATTTAATTATCACATATAATTCTCTCGATAAAAGAGAGTTATAATATACTATGAATACATGCGGTATAGGGATAAATTGATTATAAAGAAATAGCGTGATTTGCCAAGTTTGAAACCCGCCTACTTCACATGCCAGCTCAACACTCATCACAATTGAAACTATGCAAACATACCTTTTGAATGTGGCACTTGTAACTCCCGATTTGTGATATGTGATTATAAACAAATATTAAAATAATACAATCACTAATCGCAAATCGCAGAGTCATGACACCTATTCTAAAAAGGACCGTTACAAAAATTGCGATGCGACATATGGCTTCAACATTAAAGTTTCACATTGGAAGTTACGGTAAAACATTAAGGAGCAGTTATGGCTAAGTCCTTTAAGGATTCATCCGTTGTTTCTATGTACAATATAATATATTTGGAATCTAATGCACGTAATTCCTTTTGGTATATAATTTGTGTCGTATCTCCTCTCAAGTTTTTTGATTGTTTCACTCTTCTTCCTCATTTTGCAGAGCTGATCCAGGATTGTACAGTTGGGCAAGATGCCTAAGAAATCTCAAAAGGCAAAGGCCCCCATTATAGTGGAAGAAGGACCAGAAAAATTGGTGTTAATTACATATACTACCTATCTAGGCCTTGGTAAAATCTTGTGGGAAGGATTATATGCTTTACTTGAAGCAAAAAATCCAACGGAGATAGAATAAGAAGCAACAGCTGATGGAACTGATAGAACAAAAGGCACGCTCAATGATTTGGCCAGCTCTTTCCTCCATAAAATAGTAGCCTGAGCCAAAGTTTTACCATATAATGATCTAGTGAGATGGGTGATCGAAAGTATTAGTACCACAGACATAGCATTTTTCACAGCCAATGGGAGGATGTTTGGGACATTCAAACCTGAAGATGTCAAGAGAATGCATCACTTGCCGGATCCGCAGTGACACTACAACAAATCATTCCTGGAAAATTTTCCTAAAGAGAATGACATAGAGTTAGACCCTATCAAATAGTGGAGACATTTTCCAAACAAGAATAAACATGAATCCTCTGGTATGTACTCTATGGATTCCTTGACATCTCTATATTGTTATGTTGTTGCAATGATATGTAGGCTCTTTGGAAGCCCCGATTCTACTAGATTTTCTATAGAAATGGTTCCATTAATAGAATCAGCAATCAAATCCTTTATTATGGATTGGGAAACCATTCTATCAAATAAAATGGCCAGTCAAATACTGGATTATAGGAAGAACAGATTTGTCTCCACCAGAATTGTGCCCCCATTCTATATGAGTGCCTACATAATGGACACAATCTGTTTCAATTCCAACTTTCCCATCCTAGGTTGGAAATGGACTGTTTAGGATCCAACCCCCATTCATATTTATCATAAATATTTATGGAAGTCTGACTACAAGAATCATTTATAGAAGATTTTCTATGGTTTCATTTTACCTTTCCATCAAGCCATGTTCAATAAACCTGCTCCTCGGCTGCCTAACGAAGCCAGCTTTGACTTAACTTCAATTGGCAGTTGGTTCAGGGAGGAGAAGTTCACTTATATTAGGGTTTTTGGCAATATTACTTACCCTCATGTCCTTCCACTCTACATCCCTGATAAGCTATTAGATAGGGAAATAGCTTACCAAATAGTGGAAAAAGGGATGTCTAGAAACCTTAAAGATTCTAAGAAGCAAGTATGGCCTCCATTTCCCCTCCACTGTGTCACTTACACATTGCATGATTTAAACATGTTGAGAAGGAAGCAGAGAAAAAAAAGGATCTAGGTCTAGCAATAATTCCTAAAAGACAATATGATCCAAACAAAGTCGCTTTGAATTTCACCAGTCAGGTGAAAATTAGTAAATTTATACATGAGAAGGATGAGTTTGATGACTTATTTGCTTCAGCAGAATTATTCTCACAAGTAAGTCATCTGGAAAGATTCAAATTGGGAGCCGATAAGATGGAAAAATTCATGGAATACAGGACACAGAGGTTATTCACATTACCTCTAGACTTACTAAATACTACCCCTATTGTTCAGCAAGAAGAGCATAGCGGGGAGCAGACTATTGAAGAGATTTCTGTGGAAGGGGAAATAGGTGGAAAGAATAGTGAACCCCTTAGCACAGACGTTCATATTGACCCCATCTTGTTAAAAGAATGGTAGTAATTTGATCAGCAGATCAAAATCCAGACCGACCCGCAAAACATTACCACATCAGCATCTCCCACAACTCAATGGCCCACCATTCCTGATAGTGCGATTGAAGTAACACCCATTAAAGACATAGCTTAGAAAGAGAATGAAATAATTCCTGAAAACCCTTTAGGAGAAATTATATTGAATACTGAGGAAATACCACCATTGGATGTATTTACAGTCCAAAACATAGGGCTATAGTGAGAAGACAAAGAAAGAAGATGGAAATAGACCAGACATCCTCCACAATTCCTCAATTTGAATTTAAGAATGTGTTATGGAATGATTCAGAAGTCAATCCTTCTAAGGATTTGACTAAGTTATCTCAATTTGCAAGGGCATACACAGCTGCCACAATTGATAAGGCAACTGAAGTTAACCAGTTGTTAAAGGAAAAGGATAAAAGGATTAATCAGCTTGAGGAATAGGTAGCAGTACAACAACATAAAATTAATCGGCTTGAAGAACAGTTGGCAGAAGAAAAACAAAAGAACGAGCAGATTGAGGAACAATTAAACCTAGAGAAACAGAAGATCGACCAGCATGCCATCCAAAAACAACAATAGTTGTCTCAAAAGCTCAAACAACTTCCATTGACATATCAACAATAAATTAGGACTAAAGGGGAGCGAATCACATAGTTACAACTCTATATAGAACAGTTCAGAGATTGTCCCAAGGTTGAGGAATTTAATAAGGAAGCCCTAGAAGAAAATAAAGCCTTATCTCAACAACTCAACCTACTTTTCCATAAAATATCTCTTATAAACCCATTATGCATCATAACTACATCACTGATCGATCAAGCAATTAATACTAGATTAGAATTTGAGGATGCAAATGAGAAGGTCACAAATTACCTCTCCTGGCAAAGCATAGTAGAAGGAATAACTACTAACCTACCTAAAATTCAAGAGTTGCATAAATAAATATTGTTTTTGGAGTGGGAAACACAGTTGATAAAGGTAGAAAGGGCTACCTCTAGGACTAGGTCTACAATGAATAATGTGATTGAAATGATAAATGATGGTTTATATGGAGCCAATTTAATTTCCGATTGTTCCCCACGTAAGCTTCCAAAAGTGAAAGTGTTAGAAAATCAATGGAAGTAGGATTTGGCAACCAAATATGAACAACTCAATAGAATACAAAGCCTTAACTAGGATGCATACTGGTCCTTTTTTGTCAAGCCGCACAGCAAACAGATGACCATCAAATGCCTTGCTGATGCTTTTGATCGCATGATCCCCGAGCTTTCGGACGCCACGTACATGGGACAACTACACTCCAAGATGAGTCACCCTCTGAAAATTCAAAACTTGCTTTTAATTTGTTAGTTGCAAATACAAGAGAAGAAATAGATACGAAGAATCTTTTCAGATGCAATCGCATTACTAGTTTTGCAATTCAAATCCCAGATTTTAATGAGTGGCAGTTCCAACAACTCTCAGCAATTTATGTAGATAGTTTCTTTTAATTCCATTATATAAACTCTTTCATGTTATTGGAGAAGGGGTCCTAAATTTGTACAAAAAATAGACTTCAGAAGTTGTACTTCTGCACTTCTTAACTTATTTTTTTATAAGCAGTGGATCAGAGTTTCAGATTTTTGTGAAAGAACATTTTCAAGACCTACATTTTGTATCTCCTGGAAGATTCTATAATAAAAAGGTGGAATCAGAATGTTACTTACATAACAAGACTCAAATGCATGCGGTATTTCTATCATTGTTCTTTTTTTCTTGTTCTTTATGTAATTAGCACTTCATTTAATTTTCTATTGTTGATGTATTAACATGCTTCAAGAAATTCTATATTGAGTCACTTCTGAATGATTTATAATTGTTATATCAGAGATATATGTTAGCAATAAATACCAGTCAGTCATGCGATATGTTTTCATAATTACTTTGTTTAATTTCTTAAACAAAGTAATCATTATTTAAATGCATCTTCCTATGGATAAGTAAACCATCTATATGATTATTTATCTACTAGGAATTATCAAAAATCACACTGTTATGAGATTACTTGAGTTATATAGATATATGTGTATATTTTTAGAGTTATAGATGGAATGACATATCGTCTTTGTTATACATTTAAAACACTCATTCATCAAACCATACATTATTGGGAAACTAGTCCCATAACATCCATTCGGAGCCACCACTTAAAATGGAAAAGGATTTGATGCAGGTGGATGTTGGTGGCCAACCGCCTATCCCACTTGGACCCCCACAACTATCTCTTTCAGTTTTTCAGTTTCCGTAATTGTAGGACAATTTACTATTTTTAGTAGTTTTACGGGCCTTGAACTTCTGGAGCTGTTTTGAGTCCCTAAACGAAATTTTTTGGGAAATATGGGAGCAACGTTGCTCCATGGACCAATGCCTGTTGTTTCTCTTCCCAAAGTTGTAGTTCTTGAATATATTTTTCTAACGAGCTATTGTACATGCCAAACGAAGATCATATGTCAATGTTATGACCCCAGAAAGTTGATGTACCAACTTACCCAAAACGGGGCCCACAATTTGGCTTTTCATCTTCTAGTGTGAGGTTTTGAGATGTTAAGGGTTTTCCATTGTTTCTCAACAATAAATAGGCCTTTGAGCCTCATTGTAACACAGTTCAGAGGCATGTAGCTGCCACATCTCTTCTCAAAGATAAGCTACCATCGCCCTAGCTGGTTTATTTCCATTTCTATTTGTAAGCATATTTCAGTGTTTTACATTAATGAAAAGAAGTATTATTTCCGTGGCATCTCTATGTTTATCATTATCTCTGTAATTTGTTGAGTTCTTATTCAAATCCAGATCAGTGGTATCGGATCAGTCTACTTTTTCTCTGTTTCTCTTTGCATGTCCCCAACGAGGTCGGGATATAAGGAGTTAGGGCTTGAACTGGTCGAACCTTTGCAAGACCAGCCTCGCAAATCCCAATGACCTCCCATGGCGGATCAAAAGAAATATGAGGGGGTAGGATATCCTATCAAAATCTTGCTCGAAGAAGCCCTTGAGAGACAAAGGAACGTGATGACGGAAAACTTTGCGCAGATCCTTCAGTGGCTACCCAAAGGTGACACATCGGCTTCCAACAACTACTCTGGAAATACCATGCCCCTTAAGGTATAAGTTGATTTTGAAATCCACAATTTCAAGGGTCAAATAGAAGTAGATGCTATAGATAAATGGTTAAATCTACTAGATGGGTATTTTTTTGTTCATGATTTTTCCAATTGGGAAAAGATTTTTTCGCTCTTCTCATAGCAGCCCCCCACGTCAAGGACTGGTGGGAAACCTACTGCGAGTAGAAGGATGAAAATATAGGCTCACTATTCTCAGTTGCACCCACCTAGAATTCATTCCAGGATGCCATCAAGCAGCAGTACTACCTTGTCAAAATCTATGAGGACAAATACATAAAATGGACCGCGCTGTGGCAAGGAAGGGACCAAGATGTGCCGCAGTGCACAAACATTTTTCATACCCTTTGCACACAGTTGGGTATCAAGGATTCTGAGTTGCATTTGGTACTCAAATACCACGGCTACCTACACAGGTACATCCAGGAAGAGATGGAGGTCCTGAACATCTCCTCTTTCAGCATGGCGTAACAATACGCTATCAAAATCGAGCAGAAGTTTAAACAAAAGAAGCAAGACTTTGGATCTACTAATTCGAAGACCAAAGGACAAAGCCAAGGCAGGGAAACCCAAGACAACCCATCAAAGCGACAAGAAAATAAAAACACCATGAAGTCGAAGAAGGACACAGGAAAGTGGTGTGATTTCCATAAGAGCCCCACTAACAACACAATTGAGTGTCGGACCAAGCAGTCACTAGTGGACGAGTTGAAGGCTTCAGAATCAGATGCATGTTTCGACCCTGAGTCAAAACCTGACAAGGGGAATGGAAAAAGGAAGCAGATCATTGACGCAGAGCCCAACGCCACTGTTGCCACTGCCAAGATCCAAAAGAATGAGCCCGAAGATCCAAAGGAGGGGGAGAATCTTTTCCACTCACAAATATGGGTGAAGGGTTCGCCACTGCAATTCATTGTCGACAGTGGTAGTGAAAAGAACCTCATTTCAGCAGAGGTCATGAAGTGGTTGGTCCTACCGACTACAACACACCCACAACCATACAGTATTGGGTGGCTTCACCAAGGATGAGATCTCCGAGTTTTCTAGTAGTGTCGCCTTCCTTATAGCATCAAACCCTTCATAGACAAGGTATTGTGTGATGTTACACCTCTAGATGTTTGTGATGTACTATTAAGCCAGCCATACTTGTGGAGGCAACATGCTATGTATGAGTCAAGGCCTTGTGCTGTCATTATTTCTTTGTGCAATTCATTACACAGGATACCAAAGATAGCCCCACCTACTGCCGCCTCTTTGATCACTGCCAAGAAAGGCAGCAAGCTCATCTCCCAGACTAGGAAATTCATTTTATGTCTTGTTCGCTCCCAAAGTAAGGGGAAAATTGTCACCACATCCATGACCCCCGCGAAGGGTTCCTCCACGTAGCATGTTGGCTAGCATAAGCCCTGCCCAATGCTTAAGAGGCTCGAAGCCAGGCATTTTGGGTAAAGTTAGGGTAAAGACTCCAATGAAAGCGCGGAGCGCAAATTATAATAGGTCGAGTCAAAAGGTAGTCCGCCCAAAAACAATGTAAAGAAATGTAAATAGAGTCAGCTCGTGCAGGGATCATGAGTGAAGGAAGGGTATAAATAGAGCGAGGCTCTATGGGTAGAAATAGTGGAGTTTTGATAGTTAATTTGGAATATGGAATGTAATGAGATTTTGAAGAATATAGTCTAAAATCATCTATAAGTCCGAGTCAAGGGTTGGGGTAGTAGGTAGAGGCTCTACAGCTGTGTGCGCAGGCGCCTAAAAATTCCATAGTTGTGTGTGCATACCCTTGCAGCTGAGTGGACAAGCTGGATCTAAATATATTGAGGATAAGTGGAAGTAAAGATAAGTTTCTTCTGAAATTCTGTTTTCTTTCTGAGCTGTCGCGAATCTGATGTTCATAATATCTGTTTAATTTAATATACTTTTTGTATGAATGAATGTAAATCTGGGTTCATTTTAATGCGCAAATCAGCTGTGTTGGTTAAATGTTTGCTTAAAGATCCTATTAATTTGTAACCACATACTCTAGTAGAATAGCACACTAATAAGAAAGATATAATCAATCTAGATCTTTGCAAATACTGAGCAGCATAGAGCTGTAAACCAGTGCGCGAAACTTCCATACCACACCAAGACATCCCTAGGGTGTGGAACCTAGTTCCAACACTCTACCCTACTACCTCAGGTGAGGCTTCAGTCTGCGCTCTGCAGGCTGTTGCCGAAAGGGCCTATAGCTGCGGGATTTGTTTGGCTAAATAATTCTTTCAAACCTGGGTTAGGGCCATATAAGCCAACAAACGGTTCCATTGCTGGGATTGGGATTTTCTTAAGGGGTGTCTAATGTGGGAACACTAGAATCGTACGAAGAAAGAGCTTGAACATTGGTGGGATCTGAAGCTTCACGAGTTCGTGATTCAGGAAAATAGAAACTCGCAAATATCAGAGGAAGAGTGGTTGGATCGTTATATATTCATGGATATACACGAGATCTTCTTCGTGACATTTCCAATAGAATTGTACGAGTGGATTGTGAAGTTAGCTGATAGCGTGGGGAGGTGTAGATTAGACCAGCCGATAGTGTGGACTCCAGAACTGGTGCACAGGCTAGAAACCACTGAAGATAGACTTGCATGCGTGATAGACCATTGGTTAGATCGGATCATAGGGGGATTTATCACTGAATTCATGATAGATACAATTGTAAGTTATAGCAAAGTAGAAAGGCAATTTCTCCAAGGACCACGGGGTAGGTACATCAAACCATTGAATACTTGGATTAAGATGTTGTTGTTTGAAAAACAGATTCTGCATGTATATTGATGTCTGGAGTAATGTGGAGCAGAACGAGTTATCGAAGAATAGGAGAAGTAGAGAACAGCCCTTTGATTTCTGTCTCACAGGAAAGCGAGGATGATCTCCCTAGGTTCTCGGCAGGAAGTGCAGTCTGATTGATTAAAGAACACTTCCCACTGATACCACCTCCATCTACACCGCCACCCACTTCACCTATGTCGAGTTCATCCACACCAACAACACCTCCACCGCCTCCACCATCGAAATCTAGGATGGTGACTGCAATCAAGTTACCGACATTTCAGGGTGTAGGGAATGAAGAGCCAAGTCAGTTCTGTTTTGTGATAAAATTTGTATGGGATGCGCGAGGCATAACATATGAAAACATTAAAAAAGCCACCTTGGTTAGTGCACTACAAGACAGTGCACTGACATGGTACATAAAATACTCAACCGACCATCTAAATGAGGGAATGGCAGTGATCCAGGATGTGCTTAATAAAGAGTTTGGCCGACCAAAGTCTGAAGCCCAGTTGGTCATTGGGTTCAAGGACATAGCAATGTTGCCTGGTGAAACACTGTGGGATCTAGACCAAAGGTTAAAGAGTACTATTCACGAAGCTAACATGACTTTAACAGATGGGCAACATTGCGTGTGTTTTGTGGCATCCTTGATGCCCCATCTGACGACAGCTTTGTCACAACATAATATCTCAACCCAAGCCGAGGCACTAAAGACAACAATGAGGTTACATGCGACCCCGATACCGGACCCAGGGTTGGGAGTTTAGCAAATCCACATGCAACTTCAAAACTTGAGTTTAGAAGTGCAAAGCTTAAAGCAAGGAATAATGTCCCAACCAAAGGTATGCCTGGAGGTAGGTTGTATTAAATGTAAGAGCCAAGCGCATGACAAGGACCATTGTCCTGTATTCACGAACTATCTGGCGGGAGGAGGCCCGATGCCATTAAAAGTGGAAGTACAAGCCGGATCGAGTGTCGTGCCTATGCGCTGGTGCACGATTTGCCAGGTGGGAGAGAAGCATGCAACAAATAATTTCCACCTCTTACAAAATATACCCAAACCTCATAACAGTTGTATTGTAACTTTTTTCAATCGGTAGGACACGATGAGTGAATGTGTCGAAGTTATGAATTAATGCTAGAGAGAACCCCAACCTACTAGGTGCAGATTGAAGCGTGGGGAGGATTTCAAGGATGTGGTCGGGGAAGAGGATTGGGGCCCAGACGGGGCTGTGGACACTTAATTTGTTATAATTGTGGTGGATAGGGACACTACGCTCGCGACTACATGAACCCAACCAGGATATCATGCCCCTATTGTGAGCAGTTTGATCACAAATTGGTAGACTGTCCAACCTTAATTGCCCAATTGAGTGAAAAGGGAGTACTCCAATCTCTGCCAACCCAGAATATCCAGATGATGCATGCGGAACCTTGCAAAGAGGACCCTAGTATAAATATGGTACTAAGAAGCTGCGCAACTGTAGGAGGGAATGAAGGTGGGAAGAGCTGTAACATACATATGCAAGAATCTAACACTGAGCTAGAATAGGGGAAGACGAGGCTAAGAGAAGCTCAACGGAGCTTTGTGAAAGCTTCTACCCCAGGTAGTGTTATGCTCTTAACCTGTAAGACGATACCAGAATACCAAATATGCGAAGAAACATACCCAGAACATAGAATAGTGAGAAACACAACAAGTATTTTATTATTCAGAAAGAAATGTTCACTTGCCTCTTCGAGGGGGCAACCTCCAATAGAGTAGAGCTTGATTACAAAATAAGACACGATGTTCCTCGCAGGGAGTCTCTATCCTTTATATATGATTCATACATGCAATACCATGGAGCAATATCATGGTTCTTATTAATACCATCTATCTAATACCATGGTCCATTTGCAACTAACTATGGTCCCGTCATTAAATGTGGGTTAACCACTTACAATTATGAATATGAGCTTTATTGACTCTTTACTTAACTATAATTATGACTCGATCCTACTACATAAATAAGGGGGTTAGGGTGGGACCCTAACATGCCCTCCCCCATAAGAATAGCCTTGTCCTCAAGGCTGAAGCTGCAGAAACTGCTGAAGAATAGTGGTTGGTTCCCAGGTTGCATCTTCCAGCGACATGTCTTTCCACTTGGCGAGGACTTCCTTGATCATTCGGCCACGCAGGTGCCATTCTCGTGTGTCCAGGACCTGTTCAGGTTGGAGCTAGATTGACCCTTCTTCATCCAGTTCAGGTAGACTGATTTGAATTTTGCAATTGTTCCCAATCACTTTCGTGAGGCATGAGGGATGGAAAACTGGATGGATTTTTGCAGTGGGTGGCAAAGCTAGCTTGTAGGCCACTTCTCCAATGTGCTGCAGTACTTGATATGGTTCGTAGACTTTTGGAGATAGTTTCTGACACCTCTTGTCTTTGAGTGATGTTTGCTCATATGGTTGCACCCTCAAAAATACCTGGTATCCTTCTTAAAATTGGTGTTCTGATTGATGTTTATTTTCCTGTTGCTTCATGTGGTTTTGAGCTTGATGAAGATTCTCTCTAAGATGGGCAGTCATGGTTGTGCGGTTCTGTAGGAGTTGATCCACTACTTGTACCTTTGAGCACCCCTTGATATAAGAAGTAGGGGAAGGAGGGAGTTGACCATAAACTACTTCATATGGAGTCATTTCGGTGGTGGCATGATAGTTGGTGTTATAGCACCATTCAGCTAGAGGTAACCACTGTACCCAGAGATGTTGCTTTTCTGAAGTGAAACACCTTAGGCAGGTTTCCAGACATTTGTTGACTACTTTAGTTTGACCATCAGTTTGTGGATGATAGGAAGTATTGAGCTTTAGTTGGGTACCTTATAGCCTGAATAGTTCCTACCAAAAATCACTGGTGAAGACCGGGTCACGATCAAATACAATGGAAGTGGGCATGCCATGAAATTTGAAGATCTGATCGATGAAAGATTGAACGAACAAAGTTGGTGTAAAAGGGTGGGGTAGGGCGCAAAAATGAGCATACTTAGAAAGTCTGTCCACCACCACCATGATGACTGACTTGTTTCCTGACTTTGGAAGGCCTGTAATGAAATCCATAGAAACCTCCATCCATATTGATGTCGGAATGGGCAATGGTTGTAATGTGCCTGGTGCTTTGACCGTCTCTCCTTTGTGGTGTTGACAAATGTCGCATTCCGCTACAAAAGTAAGAATGTCCTTTTTCATTCTTGTCCAAAAGAATGATCTTCGAGTGCGAGCATATGTCTTCTAAAAGCTTGAATGTCGTGCAGTGCGGGATGAGTGCGACTCTGCCAAAATGTTGCTTTTATGGGTGGACGTTGGTGATAGTACGACTCTATCCTTGTAGCACAAAATCTCATCCTACCACGAGTATCCCTTGGTGGAATTTAGATCTGCCTGTAATTGAGTAATGAGTTGGGAGAGCCAGGGATGTGAAAACCATTCCCTGTGAGCCTCTTCAATCCATTCTAGAATGGGAAGGGAAATTGCGAGTAGGGTGCCTTCATCCTCAAATTAGCGAGATAATGCATCTGCTACAATATTTTTGCACCCTTTCTTGTAAATTATCTCATAATCATATCCCAGCATTTTGGCGAGCCATTTATTTTTTTGTGGTTAGGATAGGCATTGCTCCAAAAAATGTTTGAGACTTTGATGGTCTGTGTCGATTTGGAAGCGTCGCCCCAACAAGTAAGGTCGCCAGGTATCTACTACATGTAAGATGGCCATCATCTCCTTCTCATAGGTAGATTGTCCCAAATTCTTCCCACTTAGTTGTTTGCTTGTGAAGGCCAAGGGTTGACCTTCCTATATTAAGACTGCCCCAATACCTGTACCCAAAGCATCACATTCAATGACAAAAGATTTGGTGAAGTCTGGTAGTGCTAAGACTGGAGTGGAACACATGGCATTTTTTAGAGCTATAAAGGCCTATTGTGCTTCATCATTCCAGACGAATGAATTTTTCTTGAGGAGTTGAGTGAGGGGCCTCGCAATGCGACCATAGTTGTGGACAAATTTGTGATAGTAGCCTATGAGACCCAAAAATCCTCTCAGGCTCTTCAAGGTCTTAGGTTGAGGCCATTCCTGCATTGCCTGGATCTTTTTGGGATCCACCTTGACACCTTCATGCCCCACAATGTGGCCCAAATACTCATCTTCTTCCATGCCAAAAGAACACTTGGACATCTTAACAAATAATTTATGCTTG
>APFE030926849.1:70039-94120 GCA_000404065.3 Pinus taeda | reverse complement strand
GTCATCGAAGAAAACAAGGACAAATTTTCTGAGATATGGTTTGAGTAAGTGATTCATAAGGCTCTGAAAAGTGGATGGGGCATTACAAAGACCGAATGGCATGACCAAAAGCTCATAATGGCCTTCATGAGTTTCGAAAGTAGTTTTTGGAATGTCAACTTCTTTTCATGCGAATTTTGTGGTAACCTGAATAAAGATCAAGCTTAGTGAAGAATTGAGCCCCATTTAGTTCATCCAGCAAATCATCAACAACCGGGATGGGAAATTTATCTTTGAATGTCAACTTATTGAGGGCCCTGAAGTCTGGACACATACGCCATTCCCCATCTTTCTTGAGCACCATGACCACCGGTGATGAATAAGGACTAATGTTGGGACGAATGATGCTTGGTTCCAAAAGTTCCTTGATTATTTTTTCTATTTAATTCTTTTGGGCAAACGGATATCTATATGGGTTCACATTTGGTGGTTGGGCCCTTGGAACCAAAGTGATGCTATGCCCCCTCTCGAGGGTGGGAGCTCATGAGCCTTGTCAAAGACTGGCAGATGGTTATTTAAGATCTGTTGCATCTCAAGATGAATCAAAAGAGAATTGGGTTCGATGGCCTGGATGGCATTAAGTTGAGCTATAACTCCATGATGGCCCTTTTTTAATAAATTTTCCATCCTATGTGAGCTAATGATAAAGGGAGCTCCCGCTTGGATTCCGTGGAGGGTATGTGTGTGGTTGTTCTGCTTAAAGCTCATATATAACTCCTGGAAATCCATTGTGATTGGCCCTAGTGTGCGAAGCCATTCAGCACCCAGTACAATGTCGCACCCTCCCATGTGGATGCAAAACATGTGGTTCTTTAACTCATAATCTCCCATTTGAAGTTTGACATTTTCACAGTGGCCGTCACATTTCATTTTTCCCCCATCCACAATTTGGACTTGGAAGTTAGAGACTGCTCGTACAAAATAATGCACTACTTCTGCAGCTTTTTGATGGACAAAATTATGTGTACTTCCACTATCAATCAAGTCTACCACTGGGTGATGCTTAATAAAGCCTCTGATTTTGAGAGTTTGAGGCGAAGAAATCCCTGCCAAAGCATGCAGTGAAATAACTGGTTCTTTAGGGACATGGTCCTTCTGGTTGTCCTCTTCCTCCTCCTCTGGTTCCTCAAGTGGTGGGGCTTCCTCTGATGAGCTATGATTAGTAGCATCAATTTGAAAGAATTTGGGCTCCTCACATTTATGACTAGGCCAGTATTTTTCATCACAGTAGTAACATAGTCCCTGCTTTCTTCTTTCTGCCATTTCTACAAGTGACACCTTTTGAACCTTAAGTGTTTGAGTAGTACTAGGAGCCTATGGGGGGCGATCCTTGGAGCTGAAATTTGGGCGATCAGACTGGGCCGCTAACGCACGTTCAACTTTACGAGCTACCTTGCAAGCCTCCGACCATGTGGGAGGGTGGTGCAGTCAGACGGGAGCTTGTATGGCCTCTTTAAGACCACTGATAAAACATTCCGTGTAGAACTCATCTTAGAGACCCATAGTGTGGAAAGCTAAGGCTTCAAAGGCTGTAATATATTCATCCACTGTGCCAATTTGTTGGAGCTTAGTGAGACATCCCAAAAAAGCAGAGTCATGGTCAAAGCACTCTATAAGATCTTTTTGAAGGTGTCCCAAGTCAAGGGCCTTCCATTGCAACGTTGATGCCATTGCTGCCATTGCCATCTTTCATTGTCCAAGTACATGCTCCCCACCATAAGCTGAGTTTCATTATCCAAGATGTAATTCAGATTGAAATATTGCTCCATTTGTTCTATCCATGCTGCAGGGTGAGAGCCATCAAATTTATGCATATCCAGCTTGGGAGGTCGTGGACACGATTGTTGGTGGATGCCCCAAAGGTGAAGAGAGTGGCTAGACTCACCCTCACTGTGTTCATTGCCAAAATATACACCTCCTCGTGGGCTTCCTCCTTGCCCTTAGAGAGTGTTGTAGTTAGTTTCAACAACTGGTCTTGGATCTCTTTCAAGGATTGTTCAAGTTTGTCGATCTTCTCATTGGCCATAGCTTGAGCTCTAGTTTCTACCATGCACTGATCCGGTGTACTTGAAATTTGGGACCGCCCAAATTTTTTTTTTTTTTGGGCACTAACAATTGAATCATACCACCTTGCCCAACCCATCGTCCTGATTCTTATGGGCTAAGTCACCAATAAGCGCTCCGGGGGGTCCCAGACTTTTTTTTTTCTCTGAAAACTTCTAACGAAGTTTTACTCCTTGCTTAGGAATATTGCAGTCGTCGAATCTCCGAAATGTCAACGCTGCCAAAAGTCCTGTAAAAATCATGCCCTGGTCTAGGAACCCACACAACTACTCAAATCTCAGAGATCTAGAACAACAGAACAGATTGCTACTACGGATCTGATGGATCTAATAGATCTGAATGGTTGTTCTGATAAATCTGAATGACGGGACTGATTGTGGCTGCTGCTGTAAAACCCCCACTTGTGAGATCTGATCTGGAAGAGATTATGTGTGATCCAAAGATATAGAAGGGAACTATGGTCTCGAGGAGTGTCAGGTGCTACAGATCGCAATACACATAAGGGTCTAACAGTAGTAGTCGGCCCAATGTTTTAGGGCGCTAACTAAGGAGGATCAACCGTGCCTTTAGTCATACAACCCAACTACCCTATTGTACGAGCGAGTAATCTCTCCGAGTGCTATTCTCAGTGTACTGTAGCAGCAAGACAACCAACGGTTTATCTATGGCGAGGTTTCAAAGGAGCTATGGGGCTTCTGATATACACAGAGGGTACTTGGAAGAAAGTCCATGCGCGGTTCTGTCTAATGCTCTACTACTCGAAGGGGTACC
The DNA here is from genome assembly GCA_000404065.3 of Pinus taeda. Lineage (NCBI taxonomy): Eukaryota > Viridiplantae > Streptophyta > Pinopsida > Pinales > Pinaceae > Pinus > Pinus taeda. Next base: position 91,246 of record APFE030926849.1, on the reverse strand, counting down.
CACAGGGGTTACAAGGGAGTCCAATGCGTGTGACCGCCTCTTGTATTTCCTGCGTGCATGCCTCCCCAAATCCGCAGGTTTATGTGCTCAACAATAGATCTCATGGTTTAAAGACATCGGAACATGTCTCTAGCCAAAAAAAATTCTACTAAGAAATGGAGATCCCACCAGGCCTGGAAAGTGCTCAGATACCACTTGTTATGCCCTTAAACTACAAGACGATACTAGAATACCAAATATGTGAAGAAATATAACCAAAACATAGAATAGTGAGAAACACAACAAGTATTTTATTATTCAGAAAGCAATGTTCACTTGCCTCTTCGAGGGGGCAACCTCCAATAGAGTAGAGATCGATTAAAAAATAAGACACAATGCTCCTTGTAGGGAGTCTCTACCCTTTACATATGATTTGTAGACGCAATACCATGGAGCAATACCATGGTTCTTATTAATACCACCTATCTAATACCATGGCCCATTTGCAACTAACTGTGGTCCCGTCATTAAATGCGGGTTAACCACTTACAATTATGAATATGGGCTTTATTGACTCTTTAATTAACTATACTTATGACTCGATCCTACTACATAAATAAGGGGGTTAGGGTGGGACCCTAAAGGGTAGGAGGGATCAAATGGAGTCAGGAGTGGACCCCTCCATGATCACTACCTTTCCTGAAACCTGCATGAAAGAACTAATCACTAGGTGCGCTAGATCTAGCAAACTCTAGTTCATTCGAAAGATAGGAAGTCATGTTATGTGCACTGGACGAGAGATGAGACTGACCATGCAATTCAATGACTATGAAATGGATCAAGTCATCCTGGATTTAGGCTCGAATGCAAACATACTACCTAAACAAACCTGGGAGCATATTGGCAAGCCCGCACTACAATGGTCCCCGATTCAATTATGAATGGCCAACCAACAAAAGATCTTACGAATGGGTTGGTCGCAAGGAGTAATGGTGGATATCGACGGTGTAAGTACTCAGACCGATTTTGAAGTCATAGAGATTGTTGATGACAACAATCCTTACCTTGCACTTCTCATAATTGATTGGGCCATAGACATGAAAGGGATCAATAACTTAAAATATGCAAGATAAAATTCGAAAAGAACTCACTATGGGTAGTAGTTCCACTGGACCCAGTGAAAGGAGAATGCTACACCAAACCCATACACAAAGAGGAAACTGACGATGAACCAAATTTCATTTATCAAATAACAATGCAAGACCCAGATCGAATGTAGTCCACCGATAATAGAAGAACCTCATGGGAATGTGATAGCATTTGCACCATGGATTTTGAGGAGGAGGCAGAGCGATGGCAGAATCGACTGCTGGCCATTACGACACTCAACTGTAATATTGTGACTCGATCGGTACGGTGTGTAATGACAAAAGAAAGATCACGACTAGAGGAGAACAGTTTGACAGTTGAAGCATAGCTCATCCCGCCTAGCACATTATGCATAATCCAGGAGCAGCCTAGTGTGCGAAAAGATGGTTGTACGCACCTAGAGGGGAGCTGCAGAAGCTGGGATGTAGGCGGCAGTTTCAAGTTCGGATTCGAGGATGTGCACAGTGGCCATGATGGCATAATGCAGTAGTTCGAAAGATACAGATGCCCATTGGACGACTGAAAACACAATCAGACCTGCGTGGAACACAGGGTCACAATGTCGGGAGGGACCATCTCTCTACAGCCCAACCAACCAGTATAGGTGTATCTCACTCCACCGGTGACGACGTCTGTGACAAAGCTCAATAGCTTTGGGCAAGCATTCGGCATGGAAAACTATGAATGAATGAGTTAGAAGAAACTAGGGCCCGACTACGTGCACAAGGTATGAAGTTGGACAAAGCAGTTGCAGAATTGTATTTAGAAGTGGCTAGCTCTCCTACCCTGTTACAAGCATTGACCCCACTAGTGTGGTTGTGACTGCACCCGAGAGAATAGGGATGCACACACCATAATTCGGTAGTAGAATCAAAGGAACATATAAGGTGCTCGTGACCCAATCTAGTCAGGAAATGGAAGACCCATACTAGGGGTTCGCCCACCTGACTATTCCTAGGAGACCCAGTCCCAATGCCCCATGCAGTTGGAAGAGGGTACGTGATGATAAACCAGGCTACTGTAGAGTTGCATGCCAAAACCACCGCATACATACAAAAACCGCATTTGCATCCCTGGGGATTCCCTACAGCAAAGGAAAGATGGAAAGCGACCATTGTAGGTATTGTTTATGATATGATCACCTATTTAAAGCACTACAAAGCCAGTTACGGGAAATTAAGGCAGAGGAATAACTCCCAGAATGACATTTGTGAACTACCAAAAGGGAAAGCAACCAATTTTGAATGTCAAACCATATATAGTCAAAGTCAGGGTCACGCCACCACGTCTTACCGTTCTACAAGAAGATGGCCCTATGTCAACAACATGATGAGTGACGAGCAATTCAAAAACAGTCCATGGTTTTAGGAATTGTCCAAGTATTACCAAGACACAATCTTGAAGGCATAAGATCTTACTTTAGACAGGCTGCAGACCACCAAGCTCCCCAAATCTCCCCGAACATCGCGAACCAAGAAGGATCCCCAAAGCCTAGACCTAGTAAGAAGGTTGCCCCAGCACCTGCAATCTGGAAAATTCACGATGGAGGAGAAGGCTAAAACTGTTATAATTGAAAGTGAGGATGAAGATGAGGGCCCTCCCACATACGTCGAAGAATTCCTCCCTGAAGAAGATCCCATACAGCCAATACGGTGACCTAAGTATGTGCTGCCAAGAAAAGGGAAGGCCAATGTACCTGTAAATCTGGATGAGATCAACTCTATAATCGTCACCCCGTCGCTACAAAAAGTTGTGCCAGTGGAAAACTTAGTGGTTGGCTGTGCTATGACAATGAAGTTCGAAGATTGGGAACTTGCAGATATAGTAAAATTTCCCCTTCTAGCAACAGACGAACTAATGGACCAGAAGATAGAAGGGATAGTGACAACCCTACAGCCAAAAGACTGGCTACAAGAGGTGGACAAAGCGGGATTCCTTTGTCTCTTGTCGATTCCTCACTTTCTCTGGCCCCTTATCACCATCTTGGTCATAGAGCAGGTGCTCTGTTTAGTTCATGATGACATATTATGGGTTGGTAAACCCATCCGTATCACAGTGGAACTTGTTCATTAGGTTTCACACCTCCCTTATGATGGGAGAGACCCTCGGGAGATTACTGATAAAGGTAACGATGTCACGATGATAGAATGACTGAAAAATAAGTACCAGCTCGCCAAGGGACAATGAGGGTATATCATTGATAGTATCTCAGACAAATCAGTCCGTGTTTCCACCCAATTGCTAGAAGGGAAAGTCATAAGGAAATGTCGTGGAACTGAGGTCCCTACCGTAATTATCACTCTTGCTAAGGAATGCATAGCCAGCATACAATTCAATTGGTCACGGTTCCTTTGTGAAGAGTTTCAGACCAATTTCCGCGACGTACAGGAGGAAGGCATGAGATTCCATTTGCATGGTTGCTCCTGTCCAGCATGCTGGTCGCCACTCACTTACCCGAGGAAAGTCAGTTTCCAGTCTTGGATCTTGAATGGCCTGAAGCCACACAATATGCTTCCCTTTGGGCAACAAGGGACGTGGGAAAAATTCACAATATCAAAATCTTTTGGGTATTAATGGACGCAACTGTGCGTCAGTGGATTAATAAGTTACCCTGCTTCACTGATGAGATCTATGAAAGCATGAAGCACATTGCCGAATTTATAGCAGACATGCATCATGTCTACATCAGGGAGTGAAAGGACCTGACCCAGGCATTACAATCACTCCGGTTTATTGCCATTAATGATGTTATTGACAGGATTATGGATACTTCGACAACAGCCTACCGCAGACCCTTAGCGGAAGAGCATGACGAGGCCACCATTCAGAAAAAAGGAGGAAGCCAAGCACGCCACACAACAAAAGAAGAATGCACACTTGGTCACGCAAGTTAAAGCCTCTCATGAGGCAGCACTCACAACAGTAGGCAAGACCCAACCAAGCAAGGAGACATCAATAAAGAACAAAGGCAGTCAGAAGGAAACCACTCAGTCGGTCACGATAGATACTCCATCCACTACTACAGGGGCCCCTTTCAAGCGCTCAATGACACCAGAGTGGCCGAAGCCACGGAAGAAGGTGAAGGCATCTAATACAAACAGCGAGGTGGCCACCCTAACTGAGGGTGACCTGAATGACATTGAAAATGTCGTTTGCGAGGCAACAAGTGATGCAGTTGAAAAAGCTATGTCTGAGCAGCAAATTGTGTTGGGGGAGCTCCGTTCTCAGTTACAGACATTAGGAATCCGCGTCACTCCCACAAGTGAAAGTACTACTACAAAGGGTTCTGGTATGTCAGCTACAGAACCATTACTGAAGACCCAAGTCGCCTATTTTGTTGCAATTCCAGCAGGCGTGTTGATCGTCGACAACATGGACGATAGAGTTGTGCTGGGACAACTTACAGGACTAGGACTAAGAATAGCCGCTTTACCACATGAAAGCTTACAACAACTCCAGGATAGCGGCATGATAGAGCTCTGCACCCTGGATGATTGTACCGAACAAATCCTCCAAGAGCAGAAAATAAATCTCGAATAGCTGCACCTCCAACAAGATGAAGTCGTCACACAAAACCACCAAGTGCTGCAGATTGTCGCAGAAGCTTGCTCAAGTGCCCCTGAGCTGGAGATTACGACTAATGTCCCTATTGAGACCCAAATTAGAAGCTGGCTATTGGGTTCTATAACGCTAAGGAGGAGGTTGCACAGATCCATCAAGAGCTTAGTGTGTAGATTGCAGAGTTAATTATGCAGACTCGGCCAGCGATGCCCCCTGAGATCATGGAGCAGTGTAAGAACATCATCACTGTCACCTGCGCAACGCTTACAAAGACAATGAAGGAATGTACAGACCTGTTCACATAGTCGATTGTCACACTCACGACCCTTCAAGAGGATCCAACCCTTCAGCGCTTGGAAACTAAAGCTTGGGAGCTTCAGGAAGCCTATGATAGGATCAAAGGAATTGTGTCCACTGTTGTTATTACGCAGCGCCTAGCTAAGATAAGGGAGGCATAGGACCTAAAGACCCAAGGTGATGTGGCCCGGTAGAAGGCAACCGTGATTAAAGCTCATCTCCAGCCATGGCTAGATGATGCATTTGCAGTCTCGACCACCATAGAGCATAGGGTAGCTCATATGCAAAGTGAGTATGCCACCATTAACACAGCGCCACCCAAGACTGAATTGACGGCCACACGCGTGGAAATGATGTAACAGATGATGGAAGAATTTGCAGCTGGAACAAGTGAAACATAGAGGATGCTAACCGCCCTACGCGAGGTGATTATTGCGCCAATCGAGTGACTTGGGATGAGTCACGATGACTGTTTTGGGGGGCTATTAGGTAGCAGAAGCCCCACGTAACAGTTAGAAGGCTTGGAGCCAGACATTTTGGGTAAAGTTAGGGTAAAGACTCCGCTGAAAGCATGGAGCGCAAATTATCATAGGTTGAGTAAAAGGGTAGTCTACCCAAAAACAATGTAAATAAATGTAAATAGAGTCAGCCCGCATAGGGATCACAGGCCAAGGAAGGGTATAAATAGAGAGAGGCTCTATGGGTAGAAATAGTGGAGTTTTGATAGTTAATTTGGAATATGGAATGTAATGGGTTTTTGAAGAAGATAGTCTAAAAGCATCTGTAAGTCCAAGTCAAGGGTTGGGTAGTAGGTAGAGGCTTTGTAGCAGTGTGCACAGAGGATTGGAAAGTCTGCAGTTGTGTGCGTAGACCCATACAGCTGAGTGCGCAGGGTGGATCTGAATATATTGAGGATAAGTGGAAATAAAGATAAGTTTCTTCTGAAATTTTGTATTCCTTTTGAGCTGTCGCGAATCTAATGTTCATAATATTTGTTTAATTTAATTTGCTCTTTGTATGAATGAATTTAAATCTGTGTTCATTTTAATGCGTGAATCAGTTGTGTTGGTTAAATGTTTGCTTAAAGATCCTATTAATTTGTAACTGCATACTCCAATAGAATAGCACACTAATAAGAAAGATATAATCAATCTGGATCTGTGTGAACACCGAGCAGCACAAAGCTATAAACCAGTGTACGAAACTTCTAGACCACACCAAGACATTCCTAGGGTGCAGAAACCTAGTTCTAGCACCCTCCCCTGCTACCTCGGGTGAGACTTCAGTCGGCACTCCGCGGGCTGTTGTTGAAAGGGCCGATAGTTGTGGGATTTGTTTGGCTAAATAACTCTTCCGAACCTAGGTCAAGCCCATATAATCCAACACAGCAGTAGTAGTAGTAGAGGGATATAGTAGCGAAAAGACACAGGAGTAACTTCTCCTCATCCACATGGGTACCACATAATCTTCAGGTGGGCAACAAATTCTAGTTGCATCTGCAGAAAGAACGTCTTACAAGATCCCATTAGAAGCTTCGACCACGTCGACATGGTCCTTACAGCATTACCAAGGCTGTGGGAAATAATGCTTTGGCGTAGAGTATTCCTCCATTCCTTAACCTGCACCAAGTGTTCAATGTGTATCGCCCTCGACCATGCTTCCCACCATTACAGGACACATTTGAGATTACAGAATAGCTCACTAGGGACCAAGTTCACCAGACGGAGGAACTCAATGCAATGGGGACCATTGCTTCCTAAGGGGGGAGGAATGATTTAGGTGGATGTTGGTGGCCACCCACCTATCCCACTTGGACCCCCACAATTGCCTCTTTCAATTTTTCAGTTTCTGTAATTGTAGCACAATTTACTTAGCAATTTCTTGGGTCCTGAACTTCTAGAGCCGTTTTGAGACCCTAAATGACGTTTTTTGGGAAATATGGGAGCAACATGTGTCCATGGACTGATGTTGCTCTTCCCAAAGTTCTACTACTTGAATAGATCATTATAACGAGCTATTGTATGCGTCAAATGAAGATCAAGTGCCAAAGTTACAACCCCGGGAAGTTGATGTACCAACTTACCCAAAATGGGGCCCACAATTTGGCATTTCATCTTCCAGGGTTAGGGTTTTGGGATGTTAAGGGTTTTCCATTGTTTCTCAACAATAAATAGGCCTTTGAGCCTCATTGTAACATAGTTCAGAGGCATGTAGCCACCACATTTCTTCTCAGAGATAAGCTACCATCGCCCTAGCTGGTTTATTTCCATTTCTATTTGTAAACATATTTCAATGTTTTACATTAATGAAATGAAGTATTATTTCCATTGCATCTCTATGTTTATGGTTATCTCTGTAATTTTTTGCATTCTTGTTTCAACTTAGATCAGGAGATGTACTAAGGTCCAGACCGGGTGGTTATCCCCAATGTTGGTGCTATGATTTTAGAGGCATCAACAGTGTTGGGTTATGTTATATTCTTTCCACAACTAGCCCAAAAATTTGATTTTTGTAAGCAAGTTGGATGATGCAGGTGTAAAAACAATGTTCGAGAAGGATACCTGCAAAATGGTTCGGGGAGCACTGGTATTAATTTGGGGAGTTTAGATTGGAACTCTGTACAAGCTGCAAGGTAGCCCTATTGTTGACGGGTGCGACAGTTCTGTGGTTCTCGAAAGTGGAGCAAAAAATCTAGTGGTCTCTAGAGAGAAGATCATGTTGTGGCATCAAAGGCTTGGACATATTAGAGAGAAAGGCCTTCGAATACTTCATGGTAAAGGTATGGTAGAAGGTATGAGTAATAGCTCTTTGGATTTTGATTTCTGTGAAAATTGTGTATATGGGAAGCAGAATCAGGTGAGTTTCCCCTCTAGAAGTAAGAGGGTGAAACAGAAATTAGAGCTTGTGCACAGTGATGTATTTGGACCTGTGAAGGTTCCATCACTGGGTAAGTCTATGTACATAGTTAACTGGGGGGTTAGAGGGGGTTTGAGGTGTACCCATAACCCCACTTTATGGGGTCCGGGGCAGCACCCCAGAAAATTTTGGTTTTGGACCCTATGTTAGATTGGGTGGACCCGCCTATGGTTTTATGCATAATTTTCACACATGTTTTTGGACATGATGGTTTTCGGTCCATGTTATTAGACACGATGGTTTTTAGTCCATGGTATTGGATGCTTCAGCATGTATAAATATGTATTATAACATTGAAAGGAACATAATGAAAAATCAAGCTAGTAGTCCCAATTTTGGGATCCAAGGGAAAATCTTTGTGTATATGTGTTTTATGTGTTATGCTATCGCATTATTTATTTTCTGTGTTTTATAATTCACATGTAGGTAATTTCTGTACGTCGTTAAAACCTACAAACAGGGCCTCAAAGCGGCTTCGTAAGTTCAGGACTCGAAAAACTGCCAAAAATAGTAAATTATGCTACAAATAAGGAAACCGAAAAACTAAAAGAAACAATGGTAGGGGTCCAAGTGGAATAGGCCGGTGGCCACCAATATCCACCTGGATCATCCCTCCGCCCTTAGGAAAGAATGGTCCCCATTACATTGAGTGCCTCCATGAGATGAGTAAACTTCTGCTGAACTTGGTCCCTTGTGAAACACTTGCTCTAGTGAAGGAATTGGCCTGCTTTGACAACTCGATATAGTTGGATCATTTGCTATTGGGTGTTCTTGATCTGCATGTCCATGATGCAACCAATTGTGGCTTGTTCCATGCAATCTGGATTTAACTTTGTAAGTGTGATCTTTTCTACAGTGTCTGATGTGTCTAGCAATGGTGGGAAGTATGGTCGTAGGTGGTCCACATTGAATACTAGGTGCAGGCCAAGGAATGGGAGAATGATGAACTCAAATGCATTTTCTCCCATAGCCTTGGTAATGGTGTAAGGAGCATATTAGAGTGGTCTGAGTTTTTGATAGGCTCTAGTAAGGCATTCCTTCTGCAAAAGCAACAAGACTTTGTCGCCCACTTGAAACTTGTGTGGCATTCGATGTTGATCATGTCGCTACTTGTACTTGGCATTTTCTTTCTCCATAATGTTGTGGACTTGCAGGTGGATATGTTAGATGTGTTCAATGAACTAGTTGTTCGCCTTATCAACTTTGGATTGGACATGAGCCGAATCTACCTGAGTAGCTTCAAATGGTATGGACACATCAATGGGACATAGTGGCTGGAATCTCAAACCCACCTGAAAATGATTGTGGCCAGTTGAATTGTGGAGAGCCCAGTTATAACTGTGCTAGACATAGGGGAGGCTCTCATCCCATTTGCGTGGATGCTTTGAGTTGTACATGTGTATATTGTGTACGATCATCCCGTTGATGACCTCTATCTGGACATCAGTTTGGGGATGGAAAGTTGTGGACTTAGTGAACTTGGTGTTCAACATTAACCAGAGACTCAACCAAAATGTACTGAGGAACCTATTGTCCCGATCTAAGATGATAGACTGTAGGATCACAAGGTGTACCCACACTCATTCAAAGAAGAGTTTAGAAGTGGATTATGCTCTGATATTTTTCTTGTAGGCTAACATAATGGACGTCTTTGAGAATCTTTTGATGAAAAAAAAACACAGTTGTTGCCATCCTTAGTACAAGGAAGGCCCAACATGTAATCCATGGAGATGATTCCCAATGTCGACTAGGGGTATGTAGCGAATTATAGATGTCTTAATTCTTGATGGTCGGTTTGGAAATGGCATAGGTAGTGCAGGATTTGATGTACTTCCCTACATACTATCAAAGATTTAGCCAGTAGAAATACTTCTGTAGTACTACCACCATTTTCTCAACCCCGAAATGCCCAGCGACCCAACTGTAGTGTGCTTCCAAAATCATCTTGGCACGCTCACTTGAAGGAACACAAAGGTGTCCTAGGTAGCATAACAGGGCACCTTGGAGGTGAAAATATAGAACTTGATGACCCTCTAAAAGCGTCTGGTATGTGTGGCCGAATTATGGGTCGCTTTTGTAGAGAAGTGGCCAATCAGAAGTCTTGTACCGACAAGAGTTAAGCATGGTGGTTAACGGAATGATCGGTGGTCGGCTGAGGCAGTTTACAACATTATTGGTGCTTCACTTATTATACTTGATATTCAAATTGAACTGTTGCAGGTATGTGGACCACTTCTGATGGAGATCATTCTGCAGCTTCCCTTACATCTCGATGAACTACAGGGGTCGGTGGTCTATATGGATGACCATTTCCTTCCCCAAAATGTAATGCTTCCATTGTCGGCAAGCTTGCACGATGGAATACATTTCTTTGTCATAAGTGGGATACTTTCAGACTCTGTTTGAAAATGTCTCACTGTGATATTCCATTAGATTTCCCTGTTGAGTAAGGACTTCCCAATAGTGTAGCCAGAGGCATTTGTCTCGATCTCAAATGGTTGTTGCAAGTCTGGTAACGTGAGAACTATTGCATAGTAGAGGAGATGTTTCAACTCTGTGAATGCCTTCTATTAAGATTCAGAAAAAAATAAATTTTCTTTCGGTCCTCCCTTGGTGACTTGACTCAAGGGCCAAGTGATATGAGAGAATCCTAACACGAACTTGTGGTAGAAATTGGCAAGACCTAGAAAGTTGTGGAGCTCTGTCAGAGTGGTTAGGGCTGGCCAATCCCAAATGACTTGGATCTTGGTTGGATCCACATGCATCCCTTGTTAATCAATAATGTATCCCAAATACTGAACATGGGTCATGCAAGAAGTACATTTCTCCAAATTGGCACATAGCTTGTGTTGCCGCAGTGTTTGGAGAACCTATTGAATGTGGTGGAGGTGCTCTTCCCAACTCTGGCTGAAGATTAGGATGCCATCCAAGTATACCACTACAAATGAGTTGGTGAATTGTTGCAAGATGTCATCCATCAGCCTCATGAAGGTTGCAAGAGCATTCGTCAACCTGAAAGGCATAACCGGCCATTTGAAAAGGCCCTTATTAGCTTTGAAGGGAGTCTTCCACACATGAAAGGGTTGAATTGGTACCTTGTGATATCTGGACTTCAAGTCGATCTTTCTGAAATATTCCCCCCCCCCCCTTGAGTTGGTCGAGAAGGTCACAAATCCATGGGATCAGGTACCTATTCTGGATAGTGATCTTGTTCAATGCTCGATAGTCAATATAGAGTCTCCAAGTCCCATCCTTCTTCTGTACCACAATCAAGCTCCCATAGGGAGATGAACTCAGCTGGATGTGACCTTTCTACAACACCTCTTCAATCTGCCTCTTGATTTCATCATTCTCCAAAACGGAGTGCTGATAGTTTGGTCGATTGGGTAACGATGCACCTGGGATCAGATCGATGGAGTGATTGACCTGATAGTGCAGAGCCACCCCTATGGGGGAGGTGAGGATGTCCTCATACTCCTCCATGACCTTGTCCATATGTTGTTGTCATGTGGAGGGGACCTATTTGGAGGTCATGGCCACCGTCTTCTTCTTTCCTTAAGGGCGTATCATTAGGAAAGCAAATTTCCTGTTCTTGGAAATGAGCTTACTGCATTGCTTTGTGGTAACTAAAGAGATGGTGGTAGGTGGTGCTACCTCTGGTATCATGTATAACTTATTTCCCAAAGTAACAATAACATCACGAGGCCTTGACTCATACAAACCATGTCACTTCCACAAGTATGGTTGGCATAATAATACATCAAAAATGTCAAGGGGAGAAACTTCACATAATATCTCATCCATGAAGGGCTTGATGCTGTATGGAAGGCAACACTGTTGGGTCATTCAAAGATCCTGTCCTTGGTGAAGCCACCTAGTGGTGTATGGTTTGTGGGTGTGTTGTGGTTGGTAAGCCCAGCTACTTCATGACCTCTATCAAAATGAGGTTATTTTCTCTCCCACTTTCGACAATGAACTGTAGTGGGGAACCCTTTACCCACATCTGGGAGTGGAAGAGGTGCTCCTCCTCTAGATCTTCGGGTTCCTCCTTCTGGATCTTTGTGGTGGCAATGGTGGCATTTGGCTCTGCACTGATAATCTGCTTCCCTTTTTCATTCCCCTTGTCAGGTTCTAACTTAGATTCAGAACATGCATCTGATTTTGAAGCCTTCAACTCAGCCACCAATGACGGCTTGGCCCGAAACTCACTTTTGTTGTGAGTGGAGCTCTTATGGAACTCACACCACCTTCCCATGTCCTTCTTGGGCTTTGTGGTGTTGTTTTTTGCTTGCGGCTTTGGTGGGTTATCCTAGGTCACCTTGCCTTGGCATTTCCCTATGTTTTACAGTTTGGGGGCACCTTTCCCTTTCTTTGGATTCGTAGATCCAAAGTCTTGCTTCTTATGTTTAAACTTTTGCTCGATCTTGACTACGTATCGGTACGCCATGCTAAGCGAGGAGATGTCCAAGAACTTCATCTTGTCCTGGATTTACCTATGTAGGAAGTCACGGTATTTGAGTACCAAATGTTTCTCAGAATCCTTGATACTTAACTTCGTGTGAAGGGTATGAAAAACATTGGTAAACTCCAACACATCTTGGTCCCTTCCCTATCGCAACATTGTCCACTTTATGTATTTATTCTCATAACTCTCGACAGGGTAGTACTGCTCCTTGATGACATCTCGGAATGAATTCCAAGTGGGTTCGAATGAAAAAAAAATGTCGTACTTTCATCCTTTTGCTTTGAGAAGAGAAAAAGTAATCATTTCTTCGCTGGAAAAATCATGAAAATAAAAATATCCTTCTAGAAAATTTAACCATTTATCTACGACATTTGCATCTATTTGGCCCTCAAATATGGGAATTTCAAAGCTTACTTGTAACTTAAAATGAGTGGAGCCTCTAGAGTGGCTATTGGATGTGGATGCGTCGTCGGTGGGCAACCATTGAAGGATCTGGGCAAAGTTATTCATCATTGTGTTCCTTTGTTTCTCGAGGGCCTCCTCAAGAAATATTTTGATAGTATCTCCTACCCCCTCATCTTTCTTTTCTTCCCCCATGGGCAACCTTCACGGTTTGCAAGGTTGATCTTGAAAAGGTTCAACGAGATCGAGCCCTAACTCCTTATCTCCCAACCTCGTTGGGGACACGCAAAAAAAAACAAAGAAAGAGAAGACTGCTCTAATACCACTGATCTAGATTTAAATAGGAACACAAAAAATTACTAATATAACCATAAATACAAATATGTAGTAGAAATAACACTTCCTTTCATTAATATCAAATACTGAAGTATGCTTACAAACAGAATGGAAATAAGACTAGCTTGGGTGATGGTAGCTTATCTCTGAGAAGAGATGTGGTAGCTACATGCCTCTAAAATGTGTTAAAATTAGGCTTAACGGCCTATGTATTATTGAGAAATAATGGAAAACAGTAAACATCCAAAAACCTAACCCTAGGAGATGAAGCACCAAAACTATGGGCCCTGTGTGGGTAAATTGGTACAATAACTTCCTAGGGTCGTAACTTTGGCATACAATCTACCTTTGATGCACACAATACCTTGTTATAAATATCTATCCGAAGAATAGAACTTTTGAATAACCAACATCAAACAATGACCCATGATGGTCTTGGTTTTCCCAAAAAATGTCATTTAGGGCCTCAAAATGGCTCCAGAAGTTCAAGACCCAAAAAATTGCCAAAAATAGTAAATTGTGCTACAAATAAGGAAATTGAAAAACTGAAAGAAACAACTGACACATCATCAAGAAATCAAGACTAAAGAGGAAAAAATCACATAGTTACAACTATGTATAGAATAGTTCAGAGATTGTCCCAAGGTTGAGGAATTTAAGAAGGAAACCCTAGAAGCAAATAAAGCCTTATCTCAACAGCTCAACCTACTTTCCCATAAAATATCTCTTATCGACCCATTATGAATCATAACTACATCATTGATCGATCAAGCAATTAATACTAGATTAGAATTTGAGGATGCAGATGAGAAAGTCACAAATTACCCCTCCTGGCAAAACACAGTAGAAGGAATAACTGCTAGCCTACCGAAAATTCAAGAGTCACATAAAGAAATATTGTTTTTGGAGTGGGAAACACAGCTGATAAAGGTAGAAAGGGCTACCTCCAGGGTTAGGTCTACAATGAATAATGTGATTGAAATGATAAATGATGGTTTATATGGAGCCAATTTAATTTCTGATTGTTCCCTAGGTAAGCTTCCAAAAGCGAAAGTGTTAGAAAATCAATGGAAGCAGGATTTGGCAACCAAAGATGAACAAGTCAATAGAATACAAATCCTTAATTGGGATGTGTACTGGTCCTTTTTGGTCAAGCCGCACAGCCAACAGATGACCATCAAATGCCTTGCCAATGTTGTTGATCGCATGATCCCCGAGCTTTCGGATGCCACGTACACAGGACAACTACACTCCAGGATGAGTCACCCTTCAAAAATTCAAAACATGCTTTCAATTTGTCAGTTGCAAATACATGAGAAGAAATAGATACGAAGAATCTTTTTAGATGCAATCGCATTACTAGTTTTTCAATTCAAATCCCAGATTTTAATGAGTGGCAGTTCCAACAAATCTCAACAATTTTTGTACATAGTTTGTTTTAATTCCATTATATAAACGCTTTCATGTGATTGGAGAAGGGGTCCTAAATTTGTACAAAAACTAGACTTCAGAAGTTGTACTTCTGCACTTCTTAACTTAGTTTTTATAAGCAGTCGATCAAGGTTTCAAATTTTTGTGACAGAACTTTTTCAAGACCTTCATTTTTGTATCTCCTGGAAGATTCTGCAATAAAATGGTGGAATCAGAATGTTACTTACATAACAAGACTCAAATGCACGTGGTATTTCTATCACTATTATTTTTTCTTGTTCTTTATGTAATTAGCATTTCATTTAATTTGCTATTGTTGATGTATTAACATGATTCAAGCAATTCTATATTGAGTCACTTCTGAACGATTTAGAATTCTTATATCAGAGATATATGTTAGCAATAAATACTAGTAGGTCATGCGATATGTTTTCTTAATTACTTTGTTTAATTTCTTAAACAAAGTAATCATTATTTAAATGCATCTTCCTATGGATAAGTAAACCATCTATATGATTATTTATCTGCTAGGAATTATCAAAAAATCACACTGTTATAAGGTTACCCGGGTTATATAGATATATGTGTATATTTTCAAATTTATAGATAAAATCACCTATCATCCTTGTTATACATTTAAAACACTCATTCATCAAACCATACATTATTTGGAAACTGGTCCCATAACATCCAGTCGAAGCCACCACTTTAAACAGAAAAGGAGTTGATCCAGGTGGATGTTGGTGGCCACCCACCTATCCCACTTGAACCCCCATAACTATCTCTTTCAGCTTTTCAGTTTCCGTAATTGTAGCACAATTTACTATTTTTAGCAGTTTTTCGGGTCCTAAACTTCCGGAGCCGTTTTGAGGCCCTAAACGATCTTTTTGGGAAATCTAGGAGCAACATGGCTCCATGGACCAATCACTAAATTTTCTCCTCCCAAAGTTGTAGTGCTTGGATTGATCTTTCCAACAAGCTATTGTACGTGCCAAACGAATATCGGGTGCCAAATTTACGACCCTGGGAAGTTGATGTACCAACTTACCCAAAACAGGGCCTATAATTTGGCGTTTCATCTTCTAGGATTAGGTTTTGAGATGTTAAGGGTTTTCTATTGTTTCTCAACAATAAATAGGCCTTTGAGCCTCATTGTAACACAATTCAGAGGTATGTAGTTGCCACATCTCTTTTCAGAGATAAGCTACCATCACCCTAGTTGGTTTATTTCCATTTCTATTTGTAAGCATATTTCAGTATTTTACATTAATGAAATGAAGTATTATTTCTGCTACATCTTTGTGTTTATGGTTATCTTTGTAATTTGTTGCATTCCTATTTAAATCTAGATCAGTGGTATCAGAGTGGTCTGCTTTTTCTCTATTTTTCTTTGCATGTCCCCAACGAGGTTGGGATATAAGGAGTTAGGGCTTGAACTAGTCGAACCTTTGCAAGAATAGCGTCACAAATCCTGACGACCTCCCATGGTGGATGAAAAGAAATACGAGGGGGCAGGAGATCCTATCAAAATCTTGCTCAAAGAATCCCTCAAGCGACAAAGGAACACGATGATGGACAACTTTGCGTAGATCCTTCAATGGCTACCCAGAGGTGACGCATCGGCTTCCAACAGCTACTCTGGAATGCCATGCCCTTTAAGGTACAAGTTAATTTTGAAATCCCCATTTTCGAGGGTCAAATAGACACATATGTCATAGATAAATGGTTAAATATGCTAGATGGGTATTTTTCTGTTCATGATTTTTCTAGTTGGGAAAAGATTTTTTTCGTTCTTCTCAAAGCAGCCCCGCATGTCAAGGACTGGTGGGAAACCTAATGTGAGCAGAAGGATGAAAGTACAGGCTCACTATTCTCAGCCACACCGACTTGGAATTCATTCCAGGATGCCATCAAGCAGCAATACAACCTTGTCAAAATCTATGAGGACAAATACATAAAATGGACCACGCTGCGGCAAGGAAGGGACCAAGATGTGCCAGAGTTCAAAAACATTTTTCATACCCTTCGTACATAGTTGGGTATCAATGATTCTGAGTTGCATTTTGTACTCAAATACCGTGGCTGCTTGCATAGGTACATCCAGGAAGAGATGGAGTTCTTGAACATCTCCTCGTTCGGCATGGCATACCGATACACTTTCAAAATCGATCAGAAGTTTAAAAAAAAAAAGCAAGACTTTGGATTTGTGAATCCGAAGACCAAAGGACAAAGCCAAGGCAGGGAAACCCAAGGCAACCCATCGAAGCCACAAGGAAAGAACAACACCACGAAGTCGAAGAAGGGCACAGGAAAGTGGTGTGAGTTACATAGGAGCCCCACTCACAACACAAGTGAGTGTCGGACCAAGCAGTCGCTGGTGGCCAAGTTCAAGGCTTCAGAATTAGATGCATTGTCTGACCGTGAGTCAAAACCCAACAAGGGGAATGGCAAAGGGATGCAGATCATTGACGCAGAGCCCAACACCACTGTTTCCATCGACAAGATCCAAAAGAATGAGCCCGAAGATCCAGAGGAGGGGGAGAATCTTTTCCACTCACAAATATGGGTGAAGGGTTCACCACTGCAATTTATTGTCGACAGTGGCAGCCAAAAGAACCTCATTTCAGTAGAGGTTGTGAAGCGGTTGGGCCTACCAACTACACCACACCCTCGGCTGTATATTATTGGGTGGCTTCACCAAGGACGAGATCTTCGAGTTTGCTAGCAGTGTCGCCTTCCTTACAGCATCAAACACTTCACAGATGAGGTATTGTGTGATGTTACACCTCTAGATGTTTGTGATGTACTATCAAGCCAGCCATACTTGTGGAGGTGACATGTTGTGTATGAGTCAAGGCCTCGTGCTGTCATTATTTCTTTGTGCAATTCATTACACAGGATACCAGAGGTAAGCCCACCTACCACCACCTCTTTGATCATTGCCAAGAAAGGCAGCAAGCTCATCTCCCAGACTAGGAAATTCATTTTTTGTCTTGTTCACTCCCAAAGTAAGGGGAAAATTGTTACCACATCCATGACCCTCGCAAAGGGTTCCTCCACGCAGCATGTTGGGTAGTGGAAGCCCCGCGCAACGGTTAGGAGGCTCGAAGTCAGACATTTTGGGTAAAGTTAGGGTAAAGACTCCGCAGAAAGCACGGAGCATGAATTATAATAGGTCAAGTCAAAAGGTAGTCCGCCCAAAAACAATTTAAAGAAATGTAAATAGAGTCGGCCCACGCAGGGATCGTGGGCCAAGGAAGGGTATAAATAGAGCAAGGCTCTATGGGTAGAAATAGTGGAGTTTTGATAGTTAATTTGGAATATGGAATGTAATGGGATTTGAAGAAGATAGTCTGAAAGCGTTTGTAAGTCCGAGTCAAGGGTTGGGGTAGTAGGTAGAGGCTCTGCAGCTGTGTGCACAGAGGCTTGGAAAGTCCGTAGCTGTGTGCGCATACCCCTGCAGCTGAGTGCATAGGGCAGATCTGAATATATTGAGGATAAGTGGAAATAAAGATAAGTTTCTTCTGAAATTCTATATTCCTTCTAAGCTGTCGTGAATCTGACATTCATAATATTTGTTTAATTTAATCTCCTTTTTGTATGAAGGAATGTAAATCTGGGTTCATTTTAATGCGCGAATCAGTTGTGTTGGTTAAATGTTTGCTTAAATATCCTGTTAATTTGTAACCACATACTCCAATAGAATAGCACACTAATAAGAAAGATATAATCAATCTGGATCTATGCGAATACCGAGCAGTGCGGAGCTGTAAACCAATGCGCAAAACTTCTAGACCACACCAAAACATCCCTGGGGTGCAGAAACCTAGTTCTAGCACCCTCCCCTGCTACCTCGGGTGAGACTTCAGTCCGCGCTCCACTTGCTGTTGCCGAAATGGTCGGTAGCTACGGGATTTGTTTGGCTAAATAACTCTTTCGAACCTGGGTCAAGCCCATATAAACCAACAAATGGTTCCATTTCCAGGACCAGGATCTACCTAAGGGGTGTCTAATGTGGGAACACTAGAATCCTATGAAGAAAGAGCTTGAAGATTGGTGGGATCTGAAGCTTCATGAGTTCGCGATTCAAGAAAACAAAAACTCATGGATATCGGAGGAATAGTGGTTGGATCGCTATATATTCATGGATATGCATGATATCTTCTTCGTAACATTTCCATTAGAATTTTGGAGTGGATCACGAAGTTAGCTGATAGCGTGGGGAGGTGCAGATTAGACCAGCCAATAGTGTGGACTCCAGAACTGGTGCACAGGCTAGAAGCCACCGAAGATAGACTTTCACACGTGGTAGACCACTGGTTAGATCGGATCATAGGGGGATTTATCATTGAATTCACAATAGATACAACCATAAGTTATAGTGAAGCAGAAAGGCAATTTCTCCAAGGACTGCGGGGTAGGTACATCAAATCATTGAATACTTGGATTAAGATGTTGTTGTGCGAAAAATAGATCCTACACGTATATTGATGTCCGAAGTAACGCAGAGCAGAATGGGTTATCGAAGAACAAGAAAAGCAGGGAATAACCCTTCGATTTCTATCTCACAGGAAAGTAAGGACGATCTCGCTAGGTTCTCGCCACGAAGTCTGGTCCAATTGATTAAAGAACACTTCCCACTAATACCACCTCCATCTACATCGCCATCCACTTCACCTACATCGATTCCATCCACACTAACGCTGCCTCCACCCCCTCCACCACTGAAAGCTGGGATGATGACCGCAGTCAAGTTACCGACATTTCAAGGAGTAGGGAATGAAGAGCCAAGTCGGTTCTGGTTTGTGATAAAATCTATATGGGATGTGCAAGGCATAACAGATGAAAACATTAAAAAGGCCACGTTGGTCAGTGCACTACAGGACCGTGCGTTGACATGGTACAAAAAATACTCAACCGACCATCCGAATGAGGGAATAGCAACGATCTAGGACACACTTAATAAAGAGTTTGGCTGACCAAAGTCTGAAGCCCAGTTGGTCATTAGGTTCAAGGAGATAGCAATGTTGCCTGGTGAAACTCCATGGGATCGGAAGCAAAGGTTAAAGAGTACTATTTGTGATGCTAACATGAGTTTGACAAATGGGTAGCATTGTGTGTAGTTTGTGGCATCCTTGATGCCCCATCTAAGGATGGCTTTGTCACAACATAAGATCTCAACCCAAGCCGAGGAACTGGAGATAGCAATGAGGTTACATGTGACCACAATATCGGACCTAGGGTTGGGAGTTCAGCAAATCCATGTGCAACTTCAAAACTTGAGTTTGGAAGTGCAAAGCTTAAAGCAAGGAAGAATGTCCTGACGAGAGGTATGCCTAGAGGCAGGTTGTATTAAATGTAAGAGCCAAGCACACGACAAGGACCATTTTCCTATCTTCATGAAATATCTAGCAGGAGGAGGCCTAATGCATTAAAAGTGGAAGTACAAGGAGGACCGAGTGTCGTGCCTACGCTCTGGTGCACAATTTTCCAGGTGGGAGGGAAGCATGTGACAGATAACTGCCACCTCTTACAAAAATATACCCAGACCTCACAAAAGTTGTATTGTAACTTTTGTTGATCGGTAGGACACGATGAATGAACGTGTCAAAGTTATGACTTTATTCTAGAGAGAACCCCAGACTACCAGGTGCAGACTAAAGTATAGGGATGATTCCAAGGACACGGCCAGGGAAGAGGATTGCAGCCCGGACAGGGCCGTGGACAGTTAATTTGTTATAATTATGGTGGACAGGGACACTGCACTCGCGACTGCATGAACCCAACCAGGATCTCATGCCCCTATTATGAGCAGTTTTATCATGAATTGGTAGACTATCCAACCTTAATTTCCCAATTGTGTGAAATGGAGTACTCCAATCTCCACCAACTTAGAATATCCAGATGATGTGCACGGAACCTCGTGAAGAGGACCCTAGTATAAATATGGTACTAAGAAGCGGTGCAACTGTAGGAGGGAATGAAGGTGGGAAGAGGTGCAAGATACCTACGCAGGAACATAACACTGAGATGAAACAGGGGAAGACGGGGCCAAGAGAAGCTCAGCGGAGCTTCATGAAAGCTTCTACCCCAGGTAGGAGGGATCAAATGGAGTTAGGAGTGGACCCCTCCATGATCACTACCTTTCTTGAAACTTGCATGAAATTTCTACGCGATCGTAAGGTTGTTCAAGGATTGCAATAACTGATCACCAAGTGCACCGGATCTAGCGAACTCCAAGTCGTCCAGAAGATACGAAGACATGCTATGCACAGTAGACGAGAGATGAGACTAACCGTTCAAATCGGTGACTATGAAATGGATCAAGTCATCTTGGATTTAGGCTCAGATGCAAACGTATTGCTTAAACAAACCTAGGAGCGTATGGGCAAGCCCACACTGCAATGGTCCCCGATTCAATTACGAATTGTTGGCATTATGTTTCTGGTATGGTTATATGTTACAGATGTTGTACTTGATGGCAACACCCATGGCATGGCTCTCAATATGATGATAATTAAGTACGGAGGAGAAAAGTTCACGGAATTTTATGCAGAGAAAAGTTTATTTCATGTGGAGAAAAGTTCACGGAATTTTATGCAGAGAAAAGTTTATTTCATGTGGGAAAACTTACCTTTTGGTCCATGGTAGTTAGTCCTTGGGATTTGAAC
>APFE030926849.1:36511-60920 GCA_000404065.3 Pinus taeda | reverse complement strand
ATTATGTTTCTGGTATGGTTATATGTTATAGATGTTGTACTTGATGGCAACACCCATGGCATGGCTCTCAATATGATGAGAATTAAGAAGTACGCAGGAGAAAAGTTCACGGAATTTTGTGCAGAGAAAAGTTTATTTCATGTGGGAAAACTTACCTTTGGTTCATGGTAGTTAGTCCTTAGAATTTGAAACTATGGTTTTTGGACCATGGCATCTCGACAAACGTGTTGATCCCTAGTATTGAGTTGATGGTATTGGTTTGTTATGGTTTTGGCCTATGGTATTGGTCCATGATTTGAGGAAGAGCTTGCCTATATAAAGCAAAGGAGATCATTTGGCTTGGGCATGCTTTTGGGTTGAATATCTTAAGATTTGAAATATTGGGTTATTGTTTCAAAAGCTCGATCTATATGAAAGTGAAGTGGAAAGCGAATTTGTGAAGGGTGATCTCTCGAGCACTGCAGCTACGGAAGTGCGGAGGCGCCGCAGGAGGCGCCGCAGGAGACGCCGCAGGAAGTGCCGCAAGAGACGCCGCAGGAGGCGCCACAGAAGATGCCACAGAAGGTGTTCTGGGTTTAGTTTTCTGTTATTGTGGATCTGGTTATCTGGGTGACTTACTGGTACTTGATGATCATTTGATATTTATGGATCCAGTTTGAAAATTTATGAAAGGTGGTCCTTGAAAGGAAAGAAGTAGGGGGTTGTAGCTCCCTTCCAGGAGAGACTGGAAAACGAGAGAGAGTTGTAGCTCTCTGCAGGTTGCAGCCTGCGTACTGGTAAAGGACTGCACTAGTACAAGACCATTGTAAAAGGAGTTTCTAATTTGAAAGAAGATAGAGACATATTGCAGCAGGTGGTTTTCACCCACATTGGGTTTCCACCTTATATCTGGTGTTCTTTGATGTGACTGTCTGTTTTTCTTGTTCATGCTCATTGTTTTATGGTACTGATATGCAAAAATAATTCAAAGTATAAATAAGGAAGAATTGTTAAAAGGACTAGATAATATTGATTCATCCCCCCTCTCAGTATTATTTTCAACACGAATAGCCAACCAACAAAAGGTCTTACCAATGGGCTAGTTGCAAGGAGTAACGGTGGATATCGACAATGCAAGTACCTAGAACAATTTTGAAGTCATAGAGATTGTTGATGACAACAATCCTTTCCTTGCACTACTTGGAATGGATTGGGCCATAGACATGAAAGGGATCATTAACTTAAAAAGATGCAATAGGACATTCGAAAAGAAGTCACTATGGGTAGTAGTTCCGCTAGACCCAGCGAAAGGAGAATAATACACCGAACTCGTACGTGACGAGGAAAGCAATGATGAACTGGATTGCATTTATCAAATAACAACACAAGACCCAGATCAAATGCAGCCCACCGATAATATAAGAACCTCGTGGGAACATGATAGCATCTACACCATGGATTCCGAGGAGGAGGTAGAGCAATGGCAGAATTGACTGCAAGCCGTTACGACTCTCAACTGCAATATGGTGACTCGGTCAGTATGATAGTAACGATAGAAGAAAGATCGCAACCAGAGGAGAATGGCTCGACAGCTGAAGCATAGCTTGTCCCACCTGGCACATTATGCATAATCCAGGAGTATCCCAGTGTGCCGAAAGACAGGTTGCACGCACTTGGAGGGGAGCCGCAGATGCTAGGATGTAGGTGGTGGTTTCAAGTTTGGATTAGAGGACATGTGCGGTGGCCACAATGGCATAAAGTGGTAGTTTGAAAGATACAAATGCCCATCGGACGACTGACAACCCAACCGGACCTGTGTGGAACACAGGGTCTCAAAAAGCCGGGAGGGACCATCTCTATACAACCCAACCAACACTACAGGTGCAGCTCACTCCACCAGTGACGATTTCTGAGATAGAGTTCAATAGCTTTGGGCAACCATTCTACATGGAAAACTATGACTCGCTGAGTTGGAACAAACTGGGGCCTGACTGCGCTCACAAAGTATGAAGCTAGACAAAGCAATTGCGGAATTGCAGTTAGAAGTTGCCTACCTAGATTACAGGAAGGAATTTCCAAAGGAAACCAATGTGGCTGGCTCTCCTACCTCGTTACAAGCATTGAACTTGCTAGCATGGTTGTGACTGCACCCGAGAGAACAAGGATGCGTGCGCAATAATTCAGTAGTAGAATCGAAGGAATGTATAGTGTGCTCGCGACTTGGGCTAGTCGGGAAATGAAAGACTCGTACTAGGGGTTCACCCACCTGACTATCTGTAGGAGACCCAATCGCAACACCCCATGCAGTTGGAAGAGGGTGCAGGATGATAAACTAGGTTATCGTAGAGTTGTGCGGCAGAACCACCCCATACATACAAAAACCACATCGTGGTCCTTGGGGATTCGCCGCCGCAAAGGAAAGATGGAAAGTGACCGTTGCAGGTACTTTTCATGATATGATGACCCATTTAAATCACTACGAAGCTGGTGGCAGGTAATTAACGTAGAGGAATAAACACAAAAATTGCATTTATGAACTACTGCAAGGGCAAGTAGCCAATTTTGAATGTCAAACTATATATAATCAGAGTCAGGGTCACACCACCATGTCTTACCACTTTGAAAGAAGACCACCCTGCGTCAACAGCATGATGAGTGACGAGCAATTCAAAAATAGTCCATGGTTTTAGGAATTGTCCAAGTATTACCAAGACGCAATCTTGAAGGCACAAATATCCTACAATAGATAGGCCACAGACAGCTATGCCGCAGACCACTGAGCTCCCCAAATCTCCCCAAACGCCGCGAACCAAGAAGGATCCCCAAAGCCCAGACCCAGTAAATGGGTCACCCCGGCACCTGCAATCTAGAAAATTCACGATGGAGGAGAAGGCTAGAACTATTATAATTGAAAGTGAGGATGAAGATGAGGGTCCTCCCACATACGTCGAAGAAGTTTTCCTTGAAGAAGATCCCATATAGCCAGTACGATGATCCAAGTATGTGCCACCAAGTAAAGGGAAGGCCAAGGTACCTACAAATCTCAATGAAGTCGACTATGTAATCATTACCCCATTGCTACCAAAAGCTGTGCCAGTGGAAAACTCGGTGGTTGGCCATGTTGTGACAATGAAGTTCGAAGATTGGGACCTTGCAGATATAGTAAAATTTCCCCATATGGCAATGGAAAAACTAATGGACCGGAAGATAGAAAGAATGGTGACAACCCTACAGCCAAAGGAGTGGCTAGAGGAGGTGGACAAAGCAAGATTGATCTATCTCTTGTCAATTCCTCACTTTCTCTGGCCCCCTATCACCATGTTGGTCATAAAGCAGCTACTATTTTTAGTTCATGAGGACATATTATGGGTTGGTAAACCCGTCTGTATCACAGCTGAACTTGTTCATTAGGTTTCGCACCTCTCCTGTGACGGGAGAGACCCTCAAGATATTACTAATAAAGCTAACGATGTCGCGATGATAGAATGACTAAAAATGGAAATACCAGCTCGCCAAGGGATAGTGAGGGTATACCATTTATAGTATCTCAAACAACACAGTCTGCACTACCACCCAGTTGCTGGTAGGGAAAGTCAAGAAGAAATGTCGTGGCATTGAGGTCCCTGCCATAGTTATCGCTCTTGCTGAGGAAGGCGCATCTAGCGTACGATTCAATTGGTTGTAGTTCCTTTGTGAAGAGTTTCAAACCAATTGCTGCAACGTGCAGGACGAAGTAATGAGAATCCATTATGCATGGATGCTCCTGTCCATCATGATGGTCAGCACTGACTTACCAGATGAAAGTCTGTTTCTAGTCTTGGATCTTGAATGGCCTGAAGCCGCTCGATATGCTTCCCTTTGGGCGACAAGGGACGTGGGTCGAATTCGCAATATCAAAAGCTTTTGGATATTAATGGATGCGACTGTGCGTCAATGGATTAATAAGTTACCTCACTTAACTTATGAGATCTATGAAAGCATGAAGCACATTGCTAAATTTAAAGCAAACATGTATCATGTCTACATCAGGGCACGAAAGGACTCGGCCCGGGCATTACAATCACTCTGGTTTATTGCCATTAATGACGTTATTGACGGGATTGTGGATACTTCGATAGCAGCCTGGCATGGACCCTTGGCGGAAGAGCATGACGAGGCTACCATTCAGAAGAAAAAGGAGGAAGCCAAGCGCATCGCACAACCAAAGCAGAATGCAAAGTTGGCTATGCAAGTTAAAGCAGCTTGGGAGGCGACACTCGCAGCAACAGGCAAGACCCAACCAGGCGAGGAGACATTGACAAAGAACAAAGGTAGTCAGAAGTAAACCACTCAGCCGGTCATGACAGATACTCCATCGACTACTATGGGGGCCCCTTTCAAGCGCTCAGTGACACCAAAGTGGCCAAATCCACAAAAGAAGGTGAAGGCATCTATGACAGGCAACGAGGTGACCACCCTAACTGAGGGTGACCTGAATGACATCGAAAATGTCATTCGCGAAGCCGCATGTGATGCAGTTGATGAAGCCATGTCTCGAGCAGCTGATTATGTTGGGGGAGCTACGTACGCAGTTACAGATGTCAGGAATCTAGGTCGCGCCCACAAGTGAAAGTACTGCTACAAATGGTTCTGGTATGGCAGCTACGGAACCATTACTGAAGACCCAAGTCACCTATTCTATTGTAATTGCAGTAGGCACATTGATCGTTGATAACGTGGAGGACAGAGCTATGATGGGATGCCTTACAAGACTAGGACACAACATAGCCACTTTACCATGCAAAATATTGCAATAACTCTAGGATAGCGCCACAATAGAGCTTCGCACTTGAGAAGGCCATACTGAACAAATCCTCCAGGAGCATAAAATAAATCTCGAATAGCTGCACCTCCAATAGGACGAAGCTGTCACGCAGAACCACCAAGTGTAGAAGATTGTCGAGGAAGCTTGCTTAAGTGCCCCTGAGCTGCAGATTATGATTGATCTCCCTATTGAGACCCAAATTAAAAAATTGGCTACTAGGTTCTGTAATGTAAGGAGGAGGTTGTGCGGATCCGTCGGGAGCTTAGTGTGCAGATTGCAGAGTTAAAATTGTAGAATCAACTGGCGACACCCCTTGAGATCATGGAACAGTGTAAGAACATCATCATTGTCACCTGCGTAATGCCTACAAGGACAATAAAGGAATGTACAGACCTGTTCACACAGTCGATTGTCACACTCATGACCCTTCAGGAGGATCCAACCCTTCAGTGAATGGAAATCAAAGTTCGAGAGCTTTAGGAAGCCTATGATAGGATCAAAGGAACCGTGTTGACTGTCGTTATTACACAGCACCTAGCTAAGATAAGGGAGGCCCACGACCTAAAGATACAGGTTGACGCGGCCCGACAGAAGGCAACCATGATTAAGGCTCATCTCCAGGCATGGCTGGATGAGGTATTTGTAGTTTCGACCACCACAGAGCATAGGGTAGCTCATATGAAAAGTGAGTACACCACCATTGACACAGCACCACCTGAGACTAAGTTGATGGCCACACGCATGGAAATGATGCAACGGATGATGGAAGAATTTGTTGCTAGAACAAGTGAAGCACAGAGAATGCTGACTGCCCTATGCAAGAATATTACTGTGGATGTCGAGTGACTCAAGACGAGTCATGATGATTGTGTTGGGGGAATGTTGGGTAGCAACAGCCTCGAGCAACAATTAGGAGTCTTAAAGCCAGACATTTTGGATAAAGTTAGGGTAAAGACTCCACTGAAAGCGCGGAGCGCGAATTATAATAGGTCAAGTCAAAGGGTAGTCTACCAAAAAACAATGTAAATAAATGTAAATAGAGTCAGCCTACACAGGGATCATGGGCCAAGGAAGGGTATAAAAAGAGCGAGGCTCTATGGGTATAAATAGTGGATTTTTGATAGTTAATTTGGAATATGAAATGTAATGGGTTTCTGAAGAAGATAGTCTGAAAGCATCTGTAAGTCCGAGTCAAGGGTTGGAGTAGTAGGTATAGACTTTGCAGTTGTGTGCGCAGAGGCCTAGAAAGTCCATAGCTGTGTGCGCGGACCCCTGTAGCTGAATGTGCAGGATGGATCTAAATATATTGAGGATAAGTGGAAATAAAGATAATTTTCTTCTGAAATTATGTATTCCTTCTGAGCTGTCACGAATCTAATGTTCATAATATCTATTTAATTTAATTTGATTTTTGTATGAACGAATGTAAATCTAGGTTCATTTTAATGTGTGAATCAATTGTGTTGGTTAAATGTTTGCTTAAAGATCCTGTTAGTTTGTAACCCCATACTCCAATAGAATAGCACACTAATAAGAAAGATATAATCAATCTGGATCTGTGCGAATACCGAGCAGCGCGGAGTTGTAAACCAGTGCACGAAATTTCCAGAACACACCAAGACATCCCTAGGGTGTGGAAACCTGGTTCCAGCACCCTCCCCTGCTACCTTGGGTGAGACTTTAGTCTGCGCTCTGCGGGCTATTGCCAAAAGGGCTAGTAGCTGCGGGATTTGTTTGGCTAAATAACTCTTCTGAACCTAGGTCAGGCCCATATAAGCCAACATAGCAGTAGCAACAATAGAGGGATAAGGTAACAAAAGAACATAGGAACAACTTCTCCTCACCCATAGTGGTACTACATAAGCTTCAGGTGGGAAACAAAGTCTAGTTGCATCTGCAGAAAGAACGCCTTACAAGAGCCCATCAGAAGCTCCGACCACGCCGACATGGTCCTTACACCATTACCAAGGTTGTGGGAAATAATGCTTTGGAGCACAGAATTCCTCCATTCCTTCGCCTGCACCAAGTGTTCAATGTGTACCACCCTCGACCATGCTTCCCACCATTACTGGACACATCTGAGATTGCAGAATAGCTCGCCAGGGACCAAGTTCACCAGATGGAGGAACTCAACACAATGGGGACCATTGCTTCCTAAGGGGGGAGGAATGATCTATGTGGATGTTGATGACCACCCACCTATCCCACTTGGACCCCCACAAATATCTCTTTCATTTTTTTAGTTTCCATAATTGTAGCAAAATTTACTATTTTTAGCAGTTTCTCAGGGCCTGAACTTCTGGAGCCATTTTGAGGCCCTAAACGACGTTTTTTGGGAAATCTAGGAGAAACATGGGTCCGTGGACTAATGTTTCTCTTCCCAAAGTTCTAGTGCTCAGATAGATCTTTCTAATGAGCTATTGTACGCGTCAAACAAAGATCGGGTGCCAAAGTTATGGCCCTGGGAAGTTGATGTACCAACTTACCCAAAGCGGGGCCCAAAATTTGGCGTTTCATCTTCTAGGGTTAGGTTTTGTGATGTTAAGGGTTTTCCATTTTTTCTCAATAATAAATAGGCCTTCGAGCCTCATTGTAACACAGTTCATAGGCATGTAGCCACCACATCTCTTCTCAGAGATAAGCTACCATTGCCCTAGCTGGTTTATTTCCATTTCTATTCGTAAGCATATTTCAGTGTTTTACATTAACGAAATGAAGTATTATTTCCACTACATGTTTGTGTTTATGGTTATCTCTGCTATTTGTTGCATTCCTGTTTAAACCCAGATCAGGAGTTGTACTAAGGTCTAAACCGGGTGGTTATCCCCAATGTTGGTACTATGATTTTAGAGACATCAACAGGGCCTCAAATTGGCTTTGTAAGTTCAGGACCCGAAAAACTGCCAAAAATAGTAAATTGTGCTACAAATAAGGAAACTGAAACACTGAAAGAAACAATGGTAGGGGCCCAAGTGGAATAGGTTGGTGGCCACCAATATCCACCTGGATAATCCCTCCCCCCTTAGGAAGGAATGGTCCCCATTACTTTGAGTGCCTCAATGAGATGAGGAAACTTCTGTTGAACTTGGTCCCTTGTGAGCCACTTGCCCAAGTGAAGAAGTTGGCATGCTTTGACAACTCGATATAGTTGGATAATTTGTTGTCGGGTGTTCTTGATCTGCATGTCCATGATTCGATCAATTGTGGCTTGTTCCATGCAATCTAGATTTAGCTCTGTAGGTGTGATCTATTCTGCAGTGTCTGATGTGTCTAGCAATGGTGGGAAGTATGGTTGTAGGTGGTCCACATTGAATACTAGGTGCAGGACAAGGAATGGGGGAATGATGAGCTTAAATGCATTTTCTCCCATAGCCTTGGTAATGGTGTAAGGAGCATATTAGAGTGGTCTGGGTTTTCGATAGGCTCTAGTAATGTGTTCCTTCTGGAAAATCAACAAGACTTTGTCGCCCACTTGAAACTTGTGTGGCACCTGATGTTGATCATGTTGCTACTTGTACTTGGCATTTGATTTCTCCATAATGTCGTGGACCTACTGGTGGATGTGTTGGATGTGTTCAATGAACCATTTTTTTACCTTATCGAATTCGGATTGGACATGAGCCGAATCTACCTGAGTAGCTGCAAATGGTATGGAGACATCAATGGGACATAGTGGCTGGAATCCCAAGCCCACCTAAAAATGGTTGTGGCCAATCGAATTGTGGAGAGCCCAGTTATAATTGTGCTAGACATAGGGGAGGCTCTCATCCCATTTATGTGGATGCTTTGAGTTGTACATGTGTATAATGTGTACGGTCATCCTGTTGACGACCTCTCTCTGGACATCAGTTTGGGGATGGAAAGTTGTGGACTTAGTGAACTTGGTGTCCAACATCAACTAGAGACTCGACCAAAATGTACTGAGGAACTTGTTGTCCCGATCTAAGATGATAGACTGTGGGATCCAAAAGTGTACCCACACTCATTCAAAGAAGAGTTTAGAAGTGGATAATGATCTAATATTGTTCTTGTAGACTGCCATAATGGGCGTCTTTGAGAATCTTTTGATGAACAAAAAAACATAGTTGTTGCCATGTTTAGTAGAAGGAAGGCCCAACATGTAATCCATGGAGATGGATTCCCAAGGTCGAATAGGGGTATGAAATGAATTATAGATGTCTTACTTCTTGATGGCCGGTTTGGTAATGGCATAGGTAGTGCAGGATCTGATGTACTTCCCTACATCCTATCGAAGATTCAGCCACTAGAAATACTTTTGTAGTACTGCCACCATTTTCTCGACCCCGAAATGCCCAGTGACCCAACTATAGTGTTCCTCCAAAATCATCTTGGCACGCTCACTTGAAGGAATACAAAGGTGTCCTAGGTAGCATAACAGGGCACCCTAGAGGTGAAAATATAGAACTTGATGACCCTCCAAGAGCGTTTGGTATGTGTGGCCAAATTATGGGTCGTTTTTGTAGAGATGTGGCCAGTCAGAAGTCTTCTGCCCACAAGAGTTGAGCGTGGTGGTTAACGCAATGATCGTTGGTCGGTTGAGGCAGTGTACAACATTATTGGTGTTTCCCTTCTTATAATTGATATTCAAATGGAACTGTTGCAGGTATGTGGACCACTTCTGATGGATATCATTTTGCAGCTTCCCTTGTGTCTGGATGAACTGTAGGGGTTGATGGTTTGTATGGATGACCATTTCCTTCCCCAAAATGTAATGCTTCCATTGTTGGCAGGCCTGTACAATGGAATACATTTCTTTGTCATAAGTGGGATACTTTTAGACTATGTTTGAAAATGTCTCACTGTGATATGCCATTGGATTCCCATGTTGAGTAAGGACTACCCCAATAGTCTAGCTAGAGGCATTTGTCTTCTGCTAAGATTCAGACCAAAATTATTTTTCTTTCAGTCCTCCCTTGGTGACTTGACTCAAGGACCAAGTGATATGAGAGAATCCTAACATGAACCTCCGGTAGAAATTGGCAAGACCTAGAAAGTTGTGGAGCTCTGTCAGAGTGGTTAGGGCTGGCCAATCCCAAATGACTTGGATCTTGGGTGGATCCAAATGCATCCCTCGTTCATCAATAATGTATCCCAGATACTGAACTTGGGTCATGCAAAAGGTGCATTTCTCCAAATTGGAACATAGCTTGTGTTGCTACAATGTTTGGAGAACCTATCATATGTGGTGGAGGCGCTCTTCCCAACTCTGGCTGAAGATCAGGATGCCATCCAAGTATACCACTACAAATGAGTTAGTGAATCGCTAGAAGATGTCATCCATCAGCGTCATGAAGGTTTCAAGAGCATTCGTCAACCTGAAAGGAATAACCAGTCATTCGAAAAGGCCCTCATTAGCTTTGAAGGGAGTCTTCCACACATCAGAGGGTTGGATTGGTACCTGGTGATATCCAAAATTCAAGTCAATCTTGCTGAAATATTCCCCCCCTTGAGTTGGTCCAAAAGGTCACCAATCCATGGGATCACGTACCTGTTCTGGACAGTGATCTTGTTCAATGCCCGATAGTCAATATAGAGTCTCCAAGTCCCATCCTTCTTCTATACCAACATAATCGAGCTCCCACAGGGAGATGAACTTAGCCAGATGTGACCTTTCTGCAGCACTTCCTGAATCTTCCTCTTGATTTCGTCATTCTCCAAAATGGAGTGCTGATAGTTTGCTTAATTGGGTAACGACACACCTAGGTTCAAATCTATGGAGTGCTTGACCTGACAGTGCAGAGGTACCCCTACGAGGGAGGTGAATATGTCCTCATACTCCTCCATGACCTTGTCCATATGTTGTTGTCGTGCGGAGGGGACCTAGTTGGAGGTCATGGCCACCGTCCCTCTTCTTTCCCTAAGGGTGTATCATGGGGAAAAAATTTTCCTTGTTTTGGAAATGATCTTACTGCATTGTTTTGTGGTAACCAAAGAGATGGTGGTAGGCGGTGCTACCTCCGGTATCATGTACAACTCATTTCCCAAAGTAACAATAATATCACGAGGCCTTGACTCATACAAAGCATGTAACTTCCACAAGTATGGTTGGCATAATAATACATCAAAAACATCAAGGGGAGAAACTTCACATAATATCTCATCCATGAAGGGCTTGATGCTGTATGGAAGGTGACACTGCTAGGTCACGCAAAGATCCCGTCTTTGGTGAAGCCACCCAATGGTATATGGTTTGTGAGTGTTTTGTGGTTAGTAAGCCCAGCTGCTTCATGACCATTATCAAAATCAGGTTCTTTTGGCTCCCACTTTCGACAATGAACTATAGCAGGGAACCCTTTACCCACATTTGGGAGTGGAAGAGGCGCTCCTCCTCTGGATCGGGTTCCTCCTTGTAGATCTTTGTGGTAGCAATGATGGCATTAGGCTCTGCACTGATAATCTACTTCCTTTTGTCATTCCCCTTATCAGGTTCTAACTCAGAGTTAGAACATGCATCTAATTCTGAAGCCTTCAGCTTGGCCACTGATGATGGTTTGGCCCAACACTCACTTGCATTGTGAGTGGAGCTCTTATGGAACTCACACCACTTTCTCGTGTCCTTCTTCGACTTTATGGTGCTATTATTTTCTTGCGGCTTTGGCAGGTTGTCCTAGGTTGTCTTGCCTTGGCTTTGTCCTATGTTTTACGGTTTTGGGGCACCTTTCCCTTTCTTTGGATTCGCAGATCCAAAGTCTTGCTTCTTCTATTTAAACTTCTTCTCAGTCTTGATGGCGTATCAGTACGCCATGCCAAGTGAGGAGATGTCCAAGAACTCCATCTCATCCTAGATGTACCTGTGTAGGAAGCTGCGGTATTTGAGTACCAAATGTTTCTCAGAATCCTTGATACTTAACTTCGTGTGAAGGGTATGAAAAAAATTGGTGAACTCCAGCACATCATGGTCCCTTCCCTACCGCAACATTGTCCACTTTATTTATTTATCCTCATAACTCTCGACAGGGTAGTACTGCTCCTTGATGACATCTCAGAAAGAATTCCAAGTGGGTTCAAATGAAAAAAATGAGGTCGTACTTTCATCCTTCTTTTTTGAGAAAAGAAAAAGTAATCTTTTCTTGGCTGGAAAAATCATGAAAATAAAAATATCCTTCTAGAAGATTTAACCATTTATCTATGACATCTGCATCTATTTGGCCCTCAAATATGGGAATGTCAAAGTTTACTTGTAACTTAAAAGGAGTGGAGCCTCTAGAGTGGCTGTTGGATGTGGATGCATTTTCGGTGGGCAACCGTTGAAGGATCTGGGCAAAGTTATTCATCATTGCATTCCTTTGTTTCTCGAGGGCCTCCTCGAGAAATATTTTGATAGTATCTCCTACTCCCTCATCTTTTGTTTCTTCCCCCATGGGCGACCTTCACGGTTTTCAAGGACGATCTTGAAAAGGATCAACCAGATCGAGCCCTAACTCCTTATATCTCGACCTCGTTGGGGACATGCAAAAAAGAATAGAGAAAGAGAACACTGCTCTAATACCATTGATCTGGATTCAAATAGGAACACAAAAAATTACTAATATAACCATAAATACAAATATGTAGTATAAATAACACTTCATTTCATTAATATCAAATACTGAAATATGCTTACAAACAGAATGGAAATAGGACTAGCACGAGCGATGATAGCTTATCTATTAGAAGAGATGTGGCAGCTACATGCCTCTGTAATGTTTTACAATGAGGCTCAATGGCATATGTATTATTGAGAAATAATATAAAACCCTAAACATCGAAAAACCTAACCCTAGGAGATGAAGCGCCAAAACTATGGGCCCCGTGTGGGTAAATTGGTACATCAACTTCCCAGGGTCGTAACTTTGGCATACAGTCTCCCTTTGACACGCACAATACCTTGTTAGAAATATCTATCCTAAGAATGCAACTTTTGAATAACCAACATCAAACAATGACCCATGATGGTCCTGGTTTTGCCAAAAAATGTCATTTAGGGCCTCAAAATGGCTCCAGAAGTTCAAGACCCAAAAAACTGCCAAAAATAGTAAATTATGCTACAAATAAGGAAATTCAAAAACTAAAAGAAACAATGGTGGCCACCAATATCCACTTGGATCATATGGCATTGGAAACTATTCAAATATCCAACATTCAATAGAGCATGTTTCTTATCCCAAGGGTTCACTTTGTGGAACTTATGGAAATCAAGGAATAAAGTGGTCTTCCACTCAGATCCTCTATCAATTAATCACATCTAAGCAGTGACCAAACATAATATTAAAGAGACAATTAGGCTTGTGGAATGTTGGGAGGATGATGGCTAGAAGGCATATGGAAGAGAGGACTGCATTCCTGAAGACCTTGATCTTCTCCCCTCTACTTCCTCTTCATCCCCTCCTAGAAAACAAGCGATGATGAGTCCCTTAGCAGACAACTTCCTCCGTCCTCCTCAACGTTTCGCAAAAATAAACTTTGATGGTGCCTCCAAAGGTAATCCTGACCCTGTTGGGTTGGGTGGTCTAATTTGGGATGCAGAAGGGGAAAATATCAAAGTATTTGCAGTGACATGTGACACCACTACCAATAATGTGGTTGTGTTTTTGGCTCTAGACAAGGGCCTCCACCTTATGTCAGAAATGGGGATCACTCATCTCCAAGTTTCAGGGGAATCGCAGCTGGAAATCCCCATTATTCTTAAACAGATTAATCGTTCCCCTCTGGAGAAGTTGCTCAAGAGTTGGTGATTGGAGTACATCTGTGAAATAATCAAGGCCTGTTTTCCCTCCTTTGACTACGTGATCATGCAAAAAGTCAAACAACAAGGGAATCAATAAGCTAATAAATTAGCCAACTAGGGAAGAGACAATGTTTTTTAGGCACTCCTCTTTGATTGGCCACTTCCCTACAACTCATCGATGCTAGAAAAACTCAACCAAATAATATCTAGAGAAGAGGCTACCCTAATGGGGGTCTTGGGCTGCAGAAGCCACCCTTCATGTGGGGTATGACAGATCAGCCTTGGTTAATGTGGGGGAGGGTAGGACATCAACCCCTCCACCATGAAACATAAATTTCAATTGTGCTTACTCGTATGAACCATTCACCCTCGTCTGAATCCAATCAATTCGCTTTGATATGGGATTCAATGGTGCCATCTCACCCTCGGTTATATTTCATAGTTTGTAAAGTTATTTGGTTGTTCTATGGCTCACCAAGTATTGCATACCCCTCTCTTATCTTATCTCTTCTAGTATCTACGCTAGGGTGGTGGTCGTTTGTCTTATGCTCCTCCTGCAGGCCTAATGTGACATTTTGTCACTCATTCCTGCAATTTGAGAAACTTTCCCTCTCCTTCCTAAATGGAGGGCATGTCATTTATGACTTTGGTTGGTTTCTCACCTTGGTGTTTTGGTGGGCACTTCTTGGGTTGTTTGTGTCTAGTGTCCACTACTTGTTTTAATGGATTTTCATTTGCTAGTGGTGTTATATCCTTTTGGGTTATGGAATTTGCCCAAGGCTGGTGCTAGTCTCTGGGCATTCTCGCCTCTCAATTCTTCCTTCTTGGGGTCATTAGTTCCAGACCTCCCCCAAGCATCCCACTGCGACTTTTGTGTTGGTTTGGAATTTTGGAACTCGATCTTAAATTTTATTTCATGTGCTATTTTCTCTTTCCAGTCAGTCTTTTATATTTTGGTCTCTCTCATCTACTTTGGTCTAGTTCAGTTCTAGTCTGGTGGTGAATTTCCTATGGTGGGAATTTCTGCATTGGATAATATTTCCTCTTTGATCTATGGCAGGGTCTGCATGGTCCCTAGTGGAAGGTGGTTGTACATTGGGGCTCTCAATTCTCGAGGAATTCATATTCCTTGTAGTATCCATCATAGCTGCTCAACATCTTTCATGATGGTAAGCCACAACCGTATGCTAATTTAGTGTGGTCGTGGCATAAGACGAGGTGGTTGAGGACAGGGTTGCGGTCATACTATGGCTTCTGAAGATCGCACTAGTCAAGGACGAGCAGGATCAATAGGTTGGTCTCTTTCCATCCATAAAGGAAAACCCACGATGGTCCAACAGTTGTTGCAATTTGTCATTGCTCAGTTAGAGGCTATCGATTGAGCTTGAAGGGAGGAGCATGAGCTTGTCATGGAAAAATTTCAACAACTCCAAAACTTCCAATGAC
The DNA here is from genome assembly GCA_000404065.3 of Pinus taeda. Lineage (NCBI taxonomy): Eukaryota > Viridiplantae > Streptophyta > Pinopsida > Pinales > Pinaceae > Pinus > Pinus taeda. Next base: position 45,963 of record APFE030926849.1, on the reverse strand, counting down.
ATGTTTGTGAAAGGGTAGTGGCTATCTAGTGTAGGAAAAATTTGCTGATGGAGAAAGTTGAAAAACTGGAAACTTGGCTTACTCACTTTGAGCACCATGTCAATTTCCTGTTTCACCCTCTTCCTCGTTGAGGTCTTGCGACATATAATCCTGCTTCTATTACCTTTGACAATTGATTATAATCATTGATTTTTTTCTTGTTCCTCTAGTTTTCTAGTATGTTAGGCCTCTTAGGCTATGGACCTCTTAACTAGAAATTTTTCCTTTTGTCTGTTGTAGGGTTATCGCATTGGTCAACAAACCTAGTTGGGGTGACACCACATGCATTTTGACATCTCTGTATATGTTTTTTGATTAATAGAAACTCTTTGACCTACAAAAAAACAAAATGAAAAATACAAAACAAAACAACAATTAAAAGAAGAAATAAAACAAAACAAAATAGAAAAGGTTAAAAAAAATAATAAATAAAAAACTATATTATTCCTTGAGGTCTTCGATAGATGATGATCGGGTGCTTTGTTAAGGAATTCCTTGATGTGAAGTCACTAGTTCCATTCCCCACCCCAATTGGGGCGTTATATTGGACATGATGACGATGTAGTCCCACCAAAATTACAAGAAAAAAAAAGCTATATTTAAACTATAAAAAATGACAAAAAAATCAAACATAAAACATAGGAAAAAAAAACAAAAACAAAAACAAAAACAAGAAAAAAACAAAACAAAACAAACAAACACACACACACACACAAAAATTTGTAAAAGAAAAAGAAAAATTAAAAACAAATAAAAAAAACAAAAAAAAAAAAAAATCATTAAAAAAACTCACCGCCCTTTGGCATCGCACTGACAAGTTCCGACTTTTGGAATTGACCCTCTACCAGCGGGGGTCTAATTCTAGGAATCAACACTCCGCTATCTGGGGGTCAGAGGGTCGGTGGACGGGCATCCATGTCCTCGCTTCGCTGGTCCTTGCCACCACCCTCCCACCCTCGGTTGCTGAAGGATTGATTCCCAGAATCAACCTCCACCAATTACGGGCCAAAGACTACATTTTTTTTAATTTCAATTATTTTTTATTTTATTATTATTATTTTTTTCTTCTTTTATGTTTTAATTTTTTTTTTGTTTTAATTTTTTTTAATGGTTTTATATGTTTTTTAATTTTTATTTTATTTTATATATATATATATATATATATATATATATATATATATATATATATATATAATATATATATATATATATATATATATATATTTATTTGAGGTTTAATTTCTATGTTTTATTTATTTTCTAATTTTATTTCTAATGTTTTTTTCTTTTTCTTTTTAATTTTTAATTTTATTTTTTTTAGCTGTATGTTTCAGTTTTATTTTCTTTTACTTAAAAATTTATGTGAATCATGGTTTTTTGGAAAAAAATAAAAAAATGAAAAGAAAAACTTCAAATGTCATTATCTCTGGAATTCATAAAAACTTCATAAAAATTGCTAATTTTATGATTTTTTTTATTCTTTTTTTCATAAAAATCCTTTATTTAACCTGTCATATTTATTGAAAATGTCCTAAAATACGTAGTTCTTATATGTTTTGTTGATTGTTTGAACTAATTAATGTTTAGTGACAGTTATTTTATGTGTATTAAGGTATTAATTAACGATATATAAATATATAAAATATATTAACTTCAAAACATTCATTTTTTTTTTTTTTTTTTTTTTTTAACTTTGCATCTAAAACACTCTACAAACTATGAACTCGATCCACCATGCAAAAACTATCAAATTAGAGGAGTTGAAAGAGCTATAGAGTTTGGTCATAAAATTAATCACTAATAAATGACCATCCCACTAGGATTGGAAAGGCCTCAGGCTGAGGAAAATTAATCATCAGTCACTTCCCTCCCCTATTTGAGCTTTGACCATAGATGTTTCTAATGTACCAAGGTTCAATCCTCAATCATCATCATCGAGCTCCTCTCACAAATTTTTGAAACCAAGTTCATGGATTGAAGGCCAATGTCACAATAATATATATTTCCCTATAATAAAACTCTCATAGAACCTTCGCCATTAGAGAGAGCTTTCCCCTATAGGGAAAATTTTAAGAAACCCCAAAAAAAACTTTATGGATAATAAATTCACGAATCCCCATGGTACATAGAAAAATGTATTTGATATTTTATAAATAACATAATATTCATGTATTGTTTTTGGAGAATCTTTCAATGAATTATAAAATATTTTTAAATTTTGGTGAATTGTTCGCTAAATTATAAAACATTGTAAATTCTTGGTAAATTTTTCACAAAATTAGAAAACACTCTATAATTTTGTATAATACTTCATAATTTATGTAATCATATATAATAATAATAAGAAAATATAATCGTTTAAACTATAATATAGTCATTTTCCATGTTTGATAAAAGAAACATCATGTGTTATTTTTGTGAAGTTTATTATTATAAACTCGTGCAAATTTCTTTATATGGTTTTACCATTTTTTATCACAAAAGTCTTATTACCTCTCAAGGGGAAACTAGTTAGAAAGGTACTACCAAATTATATATTGTTGAACAAACAATGGTTCTTTTGCTCTAACTAGGTCTTGACACATTCAAACAACTCAATGATATTCTATGTAATTCACATTCTAGAGACTTCACATGAAAATAAGTTCTATGAACAACTATGTTAAAATCATGGATCTTTACATGAAATGATTTTGGTTGTTTCTATATTACTTCCCTATTAGCTAGGTATTTATCCAATTCCATAGCTTCAGATAAACATATTTGATGTCTACATAATAATTGAAGTTATATAGTAAGGATAATTCCATATCTTTCTCAAATAAACATGACAAAAAGATTAAAAAAAAAAAGGGGACTTTTACTAAAAACCTGGTCTTTAAGTTTAACCCAAACCCTTAAATCAATAAAAATAAGATGAAATCAAATATACAACAACAAAAAGTTCAATTAAACATCAAAATATGAGCACAAGAATTCAACGGATAAATTAAGGAAGGACAAATAAATTGAAAATAATATGAACTTACATTAAGGCACATATTATTGCTCAAACTCTTTGTGAACATTCTTGGGCATTCTTGTCAATGTTTAACAATAAATGAATGTCATTGACCATGTTCACAATGATTGACCATGTTAACACCATTGTGGTGATGCTTGACAATTGTTGAATTAGTTTCACGATGGTGAATATAGTTGCATGGTTGGTAAAAGATATTAAAGTTATATTAACAATTAAATATTGAAAAATAAATAAATATTAAATAATGTTAAACATATATTAAATTTGTTATCTAAAGCTACTAAAGTTAAAATTATTAAGTATAATGACTATATTAATGTCTATGTCAATATTGGCTATGGTTAACTTGGTCATTACCGTGAGTTAAATGTGAAGACAAAGTAGTATTAATATCTCATTATGTGTAGATAAATATATTATTAATGTGTTAATGTATAAATTAATGTATTGATGCATACTTATTAATGTATTATTATAAAGCTATTATAGTTTAAATAATAGTATAAAATTATTTAAAAACCTCATTAATATACTAATAAATGTTATTATTAATAAACCTTAGAACTAGTAATTTTTTTTGTAAATAAAAATGTTTATTAATTATTAACAATGTTACATCATTGGATGTTTTGAAAAATTTACCAACGACCTAAATCTTGCCAAACATGTTGTCTAGGTGATAGAGAGAAAATAAATTCGAACCAAAAAAGTAAAAATATCTTGTTTTGCATCCCGATTAACCAATTGGCCCAAAAAATACCTAAAAATTGAAGATAGTGTATTTTCATAGTAACCTATCATCATCTCCTAGAGCTTGGTTCATTGGATGGTTTTCATGTTATTGGTGGAAAGCCATATGCACATGGGCATCAATGTGTTCTACTCTCCCTTTTATGTGATCCTGACTACTCCTCGAGTGGCTTTTGTCCATGTATGAGGGGATCCATAGAGTCTAGCATTTTCCATTAATTTTGTTGAATATCGTTCATGAAATCAATTCTCTCATTTTTTTCATCCTGGTGTTCTCTGGCTAGCTTCTCTACCAACATTGTCGCATGAAGAACTTGGGCTTCTAGAGAGTTGAATGGTGGAGGTGATTCCATTATTCCTAGGGATGGACCATGTTGCTACTCCACTAATTCACTGTGGTAAACATATTCTCAGTGTCCCATCCCTTGGCCTCGCAAACCCATGCCCCTCAACCTTATTATTATTATCATTAATAAACCATAAACCTTAATTTTAAATTATTCATATGATATGATTAGCTTTATAGTATGGCACTTCCATGATAAATTTGTAGTTCCTCCATTTTCAACCATCACTTGACACTTTGGCATTGGATAGTGAAAGCAATTCAATTTCTTAGCTATCTTACAATGAATAAAATTATGAGTACTTCCTAAATCAATCAACATTGTTACATATTTCTTCTATATTTAGAGCTGTACGATTCATAATTTTGTCCAATTCATTACAATATATTTTCATATTCATTTCTTCCTTCTCAGGGGTTGGTTTCCAATGAATATCCTCTTCTTTGATGTTTCTTGGTCCTTTTCTTCCTCCTCTTTGTAACACCCTCCTCCGACATCTACCCAAGTACCCAACCCACAAGGGTAAACATGCGACAAGAGGCTACTATGGTTGGATTCAACTTTCTATGTGACCTTAAGGAAATGGAATCGACATAAACACAAAAAAAAATCCTTCCACGTCAGCTACAAAACCAATAGAACCATGCCAACACTTCATGCAACTTTTCCATGGGTCCCACTAAAACTTTTGATCACTTTCCCATTAGATACTCTCATTCTATGGGCATGTCAATGTTCAAGGACCTATGGACGCTCTCACAGACTGGCCTGCCAACATCCAAGGACTCTTTTTGTCAGTTGTGTTCTATCGTCCCTGGGAATTAAGCCACTTTTTCATGCCTAGAATCTAGGTCACTGCCTAGAATCACATGACCTCTTTAGAGACGTAAAATAATAGGGAAACATTGATGCTAGAGAAAATCCTTAAATAAGTCCTCAACCAGAACCGTACAAACCATGAGAGACATTTTGTCAAACATATCACAATCATGTAATCGACATGTATAATAAACATAATTAAGCATAGGGATCTCATTTTTATCTGAGAATTGATAAGAACCATTTTTCCCTCACGTCATTTGATGCATTATCATCTATTAGGAGATAGATACATTTTACATTCATTTACAAGTAAAAACATACTGAGAGCCATACATAGCTTCTATCATAAGACATACATATAACTAGCATAGTAACAACAGAAATACCATAAATATATCAACCATAAAATCCACATATAAACCATTACATTTACACATAAAAACCAAGGGAATGGATTTGTCATTAATGAATGCAAAAACAAACAAGAGATGGGACTACCATGTTCCAACCGACCACAGAATGGCTAAGCCAAATCTCTCTTCATCCATTCACCCTCGTTCCATATTCCAAACAAGAATGCAAGACTCAAACCAACAAAACTGACCATGGCATACCGAGGCTAAACCACCTCACCCTCATCAGTAGAAACTAGGCTTTACCGTAATCTGTCCTATATCATTAGGCCAACACAATGAACACATCATAACAAGCTTTATCGTGATCTCCACCCGATCAGTAGGCCAAACATGCATGGATGCCACCATATTTCTCCACCTACACCATGAGGAATTTTCCTATCTCCTAGTCTCTCAAGTTTTACCGCAATCCAATCTCAGATCACTAGGCCATAAACCACGACCCACTCTCTAAGCTTACCACATATCCCAAACCCAGGATTACTAGTCCCAAAAGAGACAAGAGCAGCTCTTAGATTTATCGAGTATCCTACCATTCACTGACAAGAATTCCTAGGCCCACTGAGGCAACACAATCCTAGCTTTACTACAACCCACATTTTGGCTCAGGGGTCACTAGGCCAGTGGCTTTACCATGATCCACGGTCTAGTTTGGGGACCACTAAGCCATGTTCTATATCATTCAGATATCTATCTCACTCAGCTTCGAATCCATCCAGCTCAACCAAAACATGAGAACTTCATCACACCATGGCTATTTGGAAATGGCAAGGCTAGGCTGAAAACATTCTTACACCTGGAAAAACCTGTGCTATAAAAGAAAAAGAACAACTTGCAATACCATGCATGCCAAATCTAGCAAGGAAAATATACATGCAATTTGATACCTGCAAAGGATCCTATTGTAACTGCTTGATCCTGCCTTTCCCTTCTTGATCATTGCTTCCTCTTGCTTCTTTGCCTTTCCTTCTCCAATGAAAAACTACTCCAAGAAAACACTAAGTGTCCAAGAGTGAGAGAGAGAGAGAGAGAATAATGAGAGAGTTCCAAAAATAAACTGGAAAAATGTTACCAACTGATCCTCATAAGAATTTTTATGAATGAGGCCTCTATTTTCTTCATTTTCCATTATTTTCCTTCAATTCCATCCTCACATGAAACCTATGACATGTCACCTTCCTTTTCTCCTAATTTTCATTATTTTCATAAACAAATGTGCCAGAAATGCCATTTTTCCTTTCGAAAGCCTTAATCCTTTAATTTTCCAATTTTTCCTTTCCAAAGCCTTAGTCATTGAATTTTGTAATTTCCTTAGCCATAATAAATGAAATAAACGCCCCCTAGGATTTCTTGCCCAACATTTAGCTTGGAATAAGTGTCCCATCCACTATGGTTGTTATTTTTAATTTTTATTACATGGAATTTTCACCATAGCTGTTACAGAACCCTCCCCCTTGGGGGACACCATCCTCAGTGTTCAATCACACCTATACCTCAGTGAAACCATTGAAACACAAACATACTACCAATGGAGCTTTATAACATAGCTTGATGTACTACTTACAATGATCACCCTGCTGAAAACAAACCAACATGACAATATAACAACATGACAACATAATGACATGACACCCACTGCTTATTGGAGCTTTATAAGATATCTCATGGCGGTATTTACATCCATATACATGTGTACATATAACAACATCACCAAAACATATAACAAAACATATACCAAGACATATACAAAATCACCATACCAAAATTGCTTTGCCTCAACCAACAAACAAGGAAGGATACATGGCCTCCATTTGATCCGTGATCTCCCATGTCGCTTCATCAGGCCCAAAGTGCTTCCAATACACCTTAACTTTCTCGATTTCTTGGTTCTGAAGAATGAACACTTTTTTCTATAATATACACTGAGGCTATGATTGGAATTCTCCATCTGGTTCAATCTACAATACAGACCAGTCAATGACATGATTAGAATCCTTAACATATTTCTTAAGAAATGACACATGGATAACATCATGGAATTTCACTGTAATATGCATTATAAGTCGATAGGCTACTAGCCCAATCCTCTCAATGATACTGAAGGGTACACAAAAGCTTGGTGCTAGCTTGGCACATGATCCAATCCATAAGGAGCTCTCCTTCAGTTTGATGCACAAGTACACCTATTCCCCAACCCGGAACTCTTTGAAAAATGTGTTCCAATATTCATAGCTATTCTACCTATCATGTGCTACCTTTAAATTCTTCTCTATAACCTACATTTCATTTTCCATGTCTACCAACATGTCTGGTCCAATCAACACCCTGTTAATTGGATCACTCCAACTGATAGGAGTATAGAAACTCTTCCCATACAATGCCTAAAAAGGACTCATCCTCATTTACTCTTGATAACCATTTTTGTATGTGAACTCAACCAATGGAAGATACCCCTCTCACTTCCTCAACATGTCCTCCAATATCATGTTGACCCTCTCTGTCTGTCCATCATTTTGTGGATGATAAGTTGTACAAAAGGCAAAATCCATGCCCAAACCTGCAAACAACTCCTTCTAAAACTTGGAATTGAGTTTTGCATCCCTATCTGACACAATCTTCTTTCTAACACCATGAAATCTGGCCACATCTCTCATGAATACCTGTGCCACATTTCTAGCTGAGAAGGTAGACTTCACTGGAATTAATTGTGCAACTTTTGTCAACCTGTCCACAACAATCATGATGAAATCATTCTATCTCATTGTCATCAACAAACTTGTGACAAAGCCCATGGAAATGACCTCCCATTTCCACTCTATAATCGCAATCAATTGTAGCAAGCCACATGGATGTTTACACTTTTCCTTTACTCATTGAAAATCAAAACACCTAGCCACAAACTTTGCTACATCCCTCTTCAGATTCAACCAATAATAATATTTCTTCATTGCAGTCAATGTCTTCTAATAACCTGGGTGACATGAATAGGTTTTTGCATGAAACTCTTTCAAGATCAGTTTCTTGAGCTCACTGCTATCTGGCACATATATCCTGCCTCGAAACCTGACCAATCCATCTACTGAAAGGAAATAGTCCACATCTTGTGCACCTGAACTTGTACCTTTACTCGTACTATCACCTGTTCTTGTACCCATACTATCAGTTGTACCTATACCTATACTCTGTTGCAACCTGTGCATAATATCCATATATATGACATGTTGTTGATCTTCCTACAAGATCCTATCTTATAAGTCTATCCCATGGAGCTCATATTTGCTAAGTGATTTACTTGCATCCACCTGCTAAGAGCATCTACCACCATGTTATCTTTGTTAGGAAACCAACTCACAAAAAGATAGAATAGATAGATCAACGCCTTAGAAAGAAACCTCTTCGAGGGGGAAACCTCATTTACATTACACAAATGAACAATTCTTGGATGATACAAATGACTAAACCTCCCTTCTATATATAAGAGTCTAAGGGGTCATAATATAATCAAGCCGGTGTAAAAGTAATAACATAAGGGCACAAAAATAACAATAGTGGATTTCTATGGGGCATACTAATAACAATATGAGGATAATAGGGGCACAATAATAACAATAAGGGATACAATGACAATAGTAATGGGGGAATCACTAGTATTATAGGGGCCTAACATGCCCCTCTCCTTAAAAAAGCATTGTCCTCGACACTTGAGTAGTTCTGGATGCTTCTGTATAAAATTCTCATCCTCCCATGTGGAATCTTTAGCAGATAAGTTCTTCCACTTGATGAGATACTCCGAAATTGATCGATTTCGTAGCTGTTGAGTTCTTGTGTCTGTGACTACTTCTGGGTGCAATATGATTTTTCCTTCCTCGTCAAGTTTTGGCAATATTGTTTGAACTGGGAACTTGTCACCTATAACCTTCTTTAAACATGAAACATGGAAAACTAGGTGCACTGGGGAAGCTGTAGGAAGCTCCAATTTGTATGCCATAGTACCAATCTTTTGCAACACCTTGTACGGACCATAATACTTTGGTGATAATTTATTATCCTTCT
>APFE030926849.1:23561-36491 GCA_000404065.3 Pinus taeda | reverse complement strand
CTAGAAATTTCTCTTAAATATGATGTGATGGATGGTGGCTGATACCCATAAAGTGCCATAAATGGGGTCATTTTTGTTGTTATATGAAAGGAAGTGTTATACCACCATTCAGCCACAGGCAACCATTTGACCCATTGTGTCTATTTATCAGATACAAAGCAACAAATATATCATTTCAAACATTTGTTTACTATCTCAGTTTTCCCATCAGATTCAGGATGATAAGATGAGCTATGAGCTAACTGAGTACCAAGACAAGAAAATAATTCTTTTCAAAAATTTCCAGTGAAAATGGGATCTCTATCACTTACAATAATCTTTTGGTTTTCGTGTAGCTTTTGAATTATTTCCATAAATGCACTATAAACTGTACTGGCTTTAAATGGATGTGATAATGCACAGAAGTGTGCATACTTGGTAAGTCTGTCAACTATCACCGTGATGACACTCTTTCCCTCAGACTTTGGTAAACCTGTGATAAAATCAATTGAAACCTCCTCCCAACGTTAGCTTGGAATGGATAAAGGTTGTAATAGACCCAGTGTCTTAATTGTTTCAACTTTATTTTGTTGGCAAACCAAACTTTCCACCACAAACTTTTGAATATCTGATTTAAGGCCCTCCTAAAAAAATTCCTTCTTAACCCTGTGGTAAGTTTTTAAAAATCCTAAGTACCCTCCTAAGGGAGAAGTGTGCAATTCCATCATAATATTTTGTTTTAGCTCGGAATTCTTACAGAGGTGTAAGTGATCTTTGTACCATAACGAACCATTTTTCCAGCTAAATGTATCCTACGTACTGGAATCTTGTTGTAACTTTCGAATAAGTGCCCACACTCCTTCGTCATTCTTCCATTCCTCCCTTGCTTCATTTATCCAATCTGGTTGGATAATAGAAATGGCGCACAACAAAGCTTCCACATCCTCATCCTTTCTTGAGATTCCATCTGCCACCACATTTTGCTTTCCTTTTTTGTAGATGATTTCAAAGTCATAACCCAACATCTTTTTGACCCACTTTTATTGCTCTTCAGAGGATAATCTTTGTTCTAAAAAGTATTTAAGGCTATCATGATCCATTTTTACCTCGAAGTGTCTTCCCATTAGGTAGGGTCACCATTTCTTAAGTGCATGGAGTATTGCCAACATTTCCTTCTCATAAATAGCTTTGTGTAAAAACTTTCCCTTGATTGGACGACTTTCAAAAGCAATGGGTCTTTCATCTTGCATTAAAACAGCACCAATTCCATTTCCTGAAGCATCACATTCCACAATAAAGGTTTTTGTGAAGTCCGGTGTAGCTAAGAGAGGTGCTTGGCACTTTCCCTCTTTAAGATGTTCGAAGGCCTTTGTTGCTTCTGGAGTCCATGAAAATGCATCTTTCTTCAATAGTGTTGTTAGAGGTGCTGCTATTCTCCCATAATTCTTAACAAACTTGCGATAATACCTGGTCAACCCGAGAAATACTCGCAGATGCTTTATGGATGTGGGGATTCTCCATTCCTTAATGGCTTTAATTTTGCTAGGGTCTACCTTAACTCCTTCATGAGATACAATATGACCCAGATATTCCACCTCTTGTACTCCAAAGAAACATTTGGATCTTTTTGCATATAATTGTTTCTCCTCCAATAGTTGTAGCACCTTGTCAACATGTTCAACATGATCCGTCCAAGACTTGCTGTAGATTAGTATATCATCAAAAAATACTAACACAAATTTTCTAAGGAATGGTTTGAAAATTGAATTCATCAAACTTTGAAATGTTGAAGGTGCATTGGTAAGGCCCAAAAGGCATGACCAAAAATTCATAATGATCCTCGTGAGTTCTAAATGTTGTTTTCGGAATGTCTTCAATCTTCATTCTAATTTGATGATACCCTAAACGAAGATCCAACTTGGTGAAGTAAATTGATCCATGCCAATTCATCCAAGTAATTCATCCAATTGACAGGAATGGGGAACTTATCTTTAATAGTGAGCTTGTTGAGCTCCCTATAATCTGGACACATGCACCATGATCCATCCTTCTTATGCACCAATACTACTGGAGCAGAGAAAAAACTTTGACTAGGTTGAATTATACCAGCCTCTAGAATTTCTACAACCATACGTTCAATTTCACCCTTTTGGGCATAGGGATATCTGTACGGCCTGATGTTTGGAGGAACACTTCTAGGAATCAAATGAATAGCATGATCATGATCATGAATAGGTGGGAGACCTTTGGGAGTCTCAAATACCTTGGAAAGATTGTCCAATGCTTTTTGGAGATATGGAGAAATAGATGATTTCGATGTGGGAACCTCTAGCAAACATAATTGTGCAATTACACATTGTTCTTCCTTCTTTAGAAGCTTTGTCATACCATTAGAGTTGATTATATTTCCTGGTTTCCCGATAAAACCCCTTAATTCAACTTCCTTTCCTTCTGCACAAAATTTCATGAAACGTTTTTTAAAATTAAAGGCTATTATACTCAAGGATTGTAGCCACTGGACTCCTAGTACAACATCAGCACCACCCATTGGAATGGAAAGCATTGGGCTATTCAATACATATTCTCTCATGGATAGCTCGATATTATGGCACTTTCCAGAGCAATTTATGGTTCCTCCACTTGCAACCATCACTTGACACTCTAGTGATGGATATAGGAAGCAATTCAATTCCTTTGCTATCTTACAATGAATAAAATTATGGGTACTTCCCGAATCAATCAACAATATTACCTTTTTCTTCTTGATATGTCCTTCTATATTGATAGTTTGAGGAGTGGTAATTCCAGCCAATGCATTACAAGATATGGTCAGATTCATTTCTTCTTCATCTAGGGTTTGTTTCCTAGAGTATATCCTCTTCTTTTGACATTTCTTGTTCCTTTTCTTCCTCCTCTTCACAATCTATGTAGAATAATTTCTTCTCAGCACACTTAAGACCTTTAGTGTATTTTCTATCACAAATGTAACAAAGCCCTTTTGCTATTTTTTCTTCCAATTGTTGTGGTGTCAACCTTGTAGGTTTGTGGAAGGATAGGAGCAACAACACTTCCATATTTATAGTTGTGAGTGGTAGGCTTCCTAATTGCCATAATTTTTCTTTTCATTTTTCTTGCTAACCTGAATGTATTCTCCAATGAATCAGGTTCCCAAAGACAAACCTCATGTTGGATATTATCTTTTAAAGTCCCTATGAACACATCAATCCTATGCTCTTCTAGAATATATTTTACCCTTATGTTCAATTTTTGGAAGTCCTCAATGTGCTCCATCATTGAACCATTTTGTTTGAGATTTATCAATCGGCTAAAAAAGGTGTTTCTTTTTGTATCCTCATAATGTACTATCATTTCTTCCGTAAAAATTGCCCAAGTGACAATTTTTTTATGAGAGAAAAGCCATTGACACCATACAAACTGATTTGGTTTCAAATATAAAGTTGCAATACGTACCTTTTGTGTGTTTTTCACATTATGGAGATCGAAAAATTGCTCCATCCGTAGTATCCATGTTCCAGGATCCTTGCAATCAAATTTCCTCATATCAATTTTTGGAACATGGTGGGTCTTCAATCCAACAATAGAGTCTATGAAATCATGCTTACATTTATTTTTTTCTCATCATGAGTTTCCTTTACTACCCTTTCACCCTTAGTGACCATTTCTTGTAGCAACTTATTCAAATTTATCTTCAATTCTTCCATCTTGTCATCCATGCTATTCATCTTAGTGTCCATGCCATTCATATTAGCTTCCATGCCATTCATCTTGGCTTCCATGCCATTCATATTGGATTCATTTACTTTTAGTGAGAGTGAAATTTGTTATACTTGGTCTTGTAATTTTGATATATCATGTTGCATTTCTTCCTCTTCTTCACGAGTCATGCTAGAGATTTTAGGTTGCTTACTAGGTGTTTCCATTGTCTTTCTTTGGAGCATTAATTAATGCTACTAATTCTTCAATATTCCCTTTCAATTCCTTCAAAATAATTTTTCAAACCAATCTTATGCAAAATTTTAAAAAAACTACACACCTTTTTTCACTTTGTAAGAGCTCAATATTGAATCCGTTGTATCTCTGTAACTGCGGATTTTGAATATCTAAAATCCCTTCCCGTGGTCACCCTTTGAGTCCTCTTTATAACCCCACAAGTCTTATCAAGATTGGATTCTTCAAGGAAGAGTTATGCCAAACCTCCCACAGTGACCTGATTATAGACTAGTTTAGTAGAGCGAACTTGTATGACGTACCATGTGTCCCTGTTTTGACCTTAGTACATAAAACTGATACACAACAAGCTACAGGTTGTCTTCTTTCTAAAAATTCTTATGAAATTTCAATCTGATTCTCTAAACAACATTTATGACAATTTTCCTTCTGTCATCTGTTTTGAATGTAATTCAGGAATTTGCAAAAACCCTAACTTCCTCAGATCATATATTCGCCAATATAGAGATAAAATCTATAAAATTCAGACCCAAAGTTTAGAACGATTCTAGCTCAAATGGGTTTTTTTTTTATCTTTTGAAACATCACAAAAAAAATGTTATAGCGAAAATGCCACAATGACCTGTTTGGAGCAGCGAAACCCTAGAATCCAAAGCCCTAATACGAAATGTTAGGAAACCATCTCGCAAAAAGATAGAAAAGATAGATCAACGCCTTAGAAATAAGCCTCTTCGAGGGGGAAACCTCCTTTACATTACATAAATGAACAATTCTTAGATGATACAAATGACTAAACCTCCCTTCTATATATAGGAGTCTAAGGGGTCATAATATAATCAAGCCGACATAACAGTAATAACATAAGGGCACAAAAATAACAATAGTGGGTTTCTATGGGGCATAATAATAACAATATGGGGACAACAGGGGCACAATAATAATAATAAGGGATACAATGACAATATTAATGGGGGAATCACTAGTATTATAGGGGCCTAACAATCTTTACCTTTGATATATCTAATATTAAAATCGAACTCACTGATCATAGCCAACCACCGAGCCTGCCTACCATTCAAATTTTGTTGGTCAAATAGATACCACAAACCATTGTGATCACTCATCAATGCAAACCTCCTCCTGAGAAGATAGTGCCTCCATATATTTAATGCTTGTATGATCGCTACCAACTCAAGATCATGTGTGGGATAGTTCTGCTCGTGCTTATTCAGTTTCCACGACTCATAGCATACCAACTATCCATCTTGCATAAGGACTCCACGAAGTCCTCTTTTGCAAGAATTTGTGCACACTAAAAACTCTTTGTGTAGATCTAGAATCTTTAGCATTGGTGCATGTGTCAACAAATGCTTAAGTTTCTCCATTCAAACTTCTTACCTTTCCTCTGCAATGATGTGATAGAATAAGGAATCTGTGAGAAGTTACTGATGAACCTTTTGTAATAATGGGTCAACCCCATGAAATATCTCACCTCATATACATTCTTAGGAGCTTCCGACTCCATGATGTCCCTTATCTTCTTTGGATCTACTGCAATTCCCTCCTTGGAGACAACATGCCCCAAGTAATATACCTCAATCTGAAAGAAACTACAATTGTTGAGCTTAGCATACAATTGATGCTCCCTCAACAACCTCAACATTGCTACTAAATTCTTGACATGCTCTTCCTCATCTTTAGAATATACCAATATATCATCAATGAACACAATAACAAACTTATCCAAATATGGACACAACACATTATTCATCAAGCACATAAATGTAGTTGGAGCATTAGTTACGCCAAATGGAACTACAACAAACTCATAATGCCAATACATGGTCCATAAAGCTGTATTGGAAATGTCCTCCTCTTTGACGTGTACCTGATGATATGCAGATCTTAGATCAATCTTTAAGAACATTGTTGCTTCCTTCAGCTGATCAAAAAATTCATCAATCCTTGGTAAAAAGTATCTATTCTTGATGGTCACTTTGTTCAAATACTCATAGTCAATGCATAATATGAGAGTTCCATATTTCTTCTTCACAAAAAATACTGGTGTGCACCAAGGTGGTACACTTGGTGTGATGTATCCCTTATCCAACATTTCCTTCAACTATAACTTTAACTCCACCAACTCAAGTGTTCTCATCCTGTAAGGTGCTTTTGATGGTGGAGCTTCCCCTGACACTAGCTCAATAGAAAAGTCTTCCTCCCTGTGAGGTGGAAACTTTGTGATATCCTTAGGAAATACATTCTTCAATTGTTGTAAAACTGGGTATCTCCTCAAAAAATCTGCATCCTCAACTTACTAATATTTATCACTAGAAATGTGCACTACAAATAACATACACCATTTCCTACGACTACGCTTTCCTTGCATAGTTGTTACCATCCTAATTAATGTGGCTTTCTTCTTACTGTGTAAGGCTCTTGGTTCCCCATTGTCATCAACACACTCAATGGTTTTTCCATAATAGTCTACCTTGATTCTATGAAGATACAACCAATACATGCCCAACAACAAACTATATGATCCCAACAGTGATATATTTAAATGTGTTGTGGTAGGCATACCATTCAAATAAAATGTACAAACTCTTACCCAGTGATGAACTTGTTTCTTTGCACCTCTATCCAACTACACTAACCAAGATTCTGCATGTAATTCCTTACTCAAGCCACACTTATCCATGAATTCTAGTCTAACCTAGCTATAATTAGATCTGGGGTTATTTAAAATAGAAATAACTTGATCAAAAAGCTTATTGTCCATCTCAATGACAAATGTTTGGTTCTCTTCCTTTATGTTATCCAATGCTACATAGATATGAGTAACGTGATTACTAACATCCCCAACAGTCTGGGCCTCCTGCACATTATATATGAGGCCTATCACCCTGACTCTATTGACAATATCTCTTAATGTGTTCCTTGCCTCATGTCCAACACTCCAACCGACCAGTACCATCACCTCTATGTTGTTGCTATGACCCATCTCCATGTCTAGCTGAATTAAACCTCTTTTGTGGTGCCACATTTCCTTTCTCATCTATATTCTGAGGCTTTGCTCTCTTAAGCTGCCATTTACCATACCCTTTGTCTTTCCATTTCCATCCTTGCTGAGATTCATTCTTACGCTTTGACTATTCATAGAAATGCTTCAATTTCCTAATGACTTCCTCAAGTGGTTGAGGCTCATAATACACAATTTGATCTCTAAATGTTAATGGAAAACCACTGAAAATTCAATTAACCTTAGCATTTTCATCTATAAGATATGGTACATACCTCAACAGCTCTAGAAACTTGGTCATGTACTCTTCATTTGTCATTGATCCCATATTTGACACATAAAACACTTTGGCATTACTATCATAGTACCTTTATGACAAGTACTTCTTCATGAAAAGCCTCTTGAACTCTCGCCAACTAAAGTCATCCGCTCTGATGTCTCTGACCCGCTTCACATCTTCCCACAAGATGTTTTCTTTACCTTTCCAGCTGAATATAGTTATTCTGGTCTTCATGTTATCTATGTACTCGTGCAACTAAAAAAATTAATTCAACCCAAGTACCCAAGCCTCTACATCTTCCATCTTCTTCACATCTCCAACAAAATTAGGTGGCTTTGATTACTTAAATTCATCTAGCAAGTATCCCCTATCGCTCCTCCTATAAGGATGATAGAAATGATGACCATGATGTCTGTCAGAACCAAAACTAGAATAATACCTATACTCATCACCCCTCCTATTTGCAGTGTCCAACAAGCTGCCATCTCACATTGTGTTAGATCTATCTGACCTGCGTCTACCAGGAGACCTACTGCCATATGATCCATTAGTTATGTCCTCCTTTCCAGGGCTGATTTGAAGTGGCCCTTGTCACTGGAATTTTGATAAACTATGAAGAAGTATAACATTAACCTTTGTTTGTTCCTCTTGTGCTTGTATGATCTCGTAATTATCTGTCTTACAACTCCTTATTTCTTCCTTCAAGCCTCTCAGCATATCTCCCAAATCAGAAGAGTTCCCACCACCATGCTTCTCTTTAGATTCATAGGGGGAGACTTTATAGTCAACCATCTTGCTTGCCATTTTGATATTTCTTCTTGTAAGGTATATCATGTTAGCTAAACCAAATCACCATAAAACAATGTACCTTAGTATAGCTTGGGGAGGATACCTTGTCTATAAGATCATCCAAATTAGCGTGATACATGTATAACATAATCATAATAAAATATAGACATATACAAATAAATGCATCAACACATTAACATCATTCTAGTCAAAGTCTAGTCATCAATGCAAGACCATATCAACAGTGCATGCTATGACCTCATGCATGACAACAATCATTACTCCACTTTAAATATTGCTACATGAAATCATCAACACACATAAGAAATGCATAATCAACCACACATACAAATGAATGCATGTAATCGAGCATAAGTGAACAATACTTGTGACCAAACCTGCAAGACTCATACATGTAACCAAACATACAAGAACGCAACCTAACATTAAAGGATGTAACCAAGTGACATATAACAATATGTAAGTGACATATAACGACATATAACCAGTCATATAGTCATGGTGATGCACTCCATAACATCAAGTTCCTCATGACAAGATTAAGACAACCATGATCAACCATGATCAACATTATGCAATGCAATAAGCACATCGAATGAAAGTGTAAGACACACACATGCAACTGACATGCATGCATGACCAAAACACAATCCATCCAATCCAAGGGCTGAACCATGCTCTAATACCACTCTATAACACCCTCCTCCCACATCTACCCAAGTAACTGGCCAACCTGGGTAAACATGCGACAAGAAGCTACTATGGTTGGATTTGACCTCGTATGTGACCTTAAGGAAATGGAATTGAAAGAAACAGAACAAACATACCTTCCACATCAGCTACAGGACCCATGAGAACCATGCCAACGCTTCATGTATCTTTGCCTTGGGTTCCACTAAAAATTTTGATCACTTCCTCTCTGGACACTCTCATGCTATGTGCATGCCAACATCTAGGGACCTCTCAACGCTCTCACATGCCAGCCTGCCAGCATTCAGGGACTCTTTTTGTCTATTTTGTGCCAGCGACCCCGGGAATTAAGCCATTTTTTCAGGCCCAAATCAAAGGTCACGGCCAGAATTCCATGACCTCTTCAAAGCCATAAATTAACAGTGAAGCAATCATGCTAGAGAACATACTTAAACAAGTCCTCAACCAGACCCCTACTAGCCATGACAGGTATTTCTCCAAACATATCAGAAACATGTAATCTACATGTATAATCAACATAATTAAGCATACATATCTCATACTTATCTAAGAATCGCTAAGTTCCATTGCTCCCTCACTTCGTTTGCGGCATTATCATCTATTAGGAAATAGATACATTATCCAATCATTTACAAATAAAATCATACCTGGATCCATACATTGTTGTTGTCATAAAAAAACATATAACCAACATAGTAACAATAGAAATACCATAAATATATCAGCCATAAAATCCACATATAAACCAGTACATTTACACATGAAAAACTAAGGGAATGGATTTTTCATTAATGAATGCAAAAACCAACCGATATGGGACTACCATGTTCCACCCTAGCCATAAAATCCACATATAAACCAGTCCATTTACACATGAAAAACCAAGGGAATGGATTTTTCATTAGTGAATGCAAAAGCCAATGGAGATGGTACTACCATGTTCCACCCCAACATAGAATGACTAATCCAAATCTTTCTTCATCCATCCATCCCTATGACATATTCCAAGAATGAATGTGAGACTCAATCCAACACAACCAACTAGGGCATACCAAGGCTAAACCACCTCACCCTCATTAATAGAAACTAGGCTTTACTGTAATCCATCCCTGATCACTAGGCCAACACAATGAACACATCATAAAGATCAATATTACAAGGTGTGATTTTCTTATGCACATGTTAATTTCAATTATACCTGTATAGATCCATATTTACTCAGGATCTACCAACCGCCGAGAGGGATAAAATATTTTTTCACTGTATGCTAGTTTGCATATAAGGATATTTGATCACTCTCGGGGCTTAGAAGATCCAGAGTAAAGGCAGATTGATGTTGGTTTAATCCCCACCTTGGTGAATACCATGGGTTAATACCATTGGTGCTCAATACCATGGGTCAATACCATGTGCCATCTTTGTTTTCATTAATATGAATATTAGCATTAATAATGTTTTTTTTGCATGGTATTAATAATAATTTGGCCCAAAACTTCATCTAAATAATATCTCTTTTTTGAGTGTTCTTAAATATAAAGTGAATTATGGAATAAATATAAAAAATGTTTTATTTATTTACCACGACTCTGGTTTATTTATATTTTAATTAATTTACCATACCTCTTTTATAACTATGGTATTTGGCCCATGGTATTAAAATGATATTTGGCCCATAGACTTCACCTAAATAAAACCTCTTTTCTGAGTCTCCTTAAATATAAAGAGGTTGATGGACTAAATATAAAAGAATCTTTTATTTATTTACCACACCTCACTTTTATTTACATTTATATTTATTTACCATACCTTTGGAGTAAGTATAAAAAGAGGTTATATTTATACCCCATACTAGGGTGTAGAGCACCTCTCAGCACAATAAGTAAACCAACCTAATTCTATAACTCTGGATGTATCAAGCCCTGAGATAGATCAAATCTCTTGGTGTACAAACCTCTTTTTGAGATCAAATCTCTTGGTGTAGAAACCTCTTTTTGAGTGCAAAACTTGAGGAAATGTTTGCACCTCGAGGTATTTCTAATGAACATATGATTATTTTGATCAATAATATGTAATTTCATCTAATATTAATATAATTGTTTTAAATATGCTAAATATGTCTGAGATTAATCTGGTAATTTTAATTTTAAATTTTCTTAGTTACCTCACTTTGTTGAGATGATAAATATTGTTAATAACTTTAATGATGAAAAATGATTAAATAAAATTTTTGAATGTAAAGTGATAATGTAATAATGTTGAATGATGTAAAATGTGAATAATATTAATATAGTCAATTACAAATAGTCTTCATTTTCATTAATCTCAAACTCTTTTCTTTTATTATTCTTATTGTCACCCATGTTACTTTTGTCATCTTTTCATATCGCTCATCATCTGTTGAAATCAATGTATTTATTGAAAGCAATGGAATAGGATTAGAAATCATCTACATTGAAATAAATGCATCTAGTCTAAGCAATCAAATATCATTATAAATCAAAATCTATACTAAAATCAATGCATCTAGTGCAAGCAACAACATAGAATTAGAAATCATCATCTACATTGAAATCAATGCTTCTACTGCAAGAAATATTCTTCCCTCTCTCCCCCCTCCATCTATATCTATGTACCCCTCCATATCCCCTTCTTTGTCTCTCTATCACAATCCCCCAAACACACATGCTCTCTCACTCCATATATTTCAATCTCTTTGTCCCTCCCTCATTCTCTACATCTTTCTCTTCTTCCCTCTCTTCACTTTCCTTCTATATCTATATCTCTATTTCTCTCTATATATTGCCCCCAAAATAGACCCTCTCTTTCTCAAATCTATTTATCTATCCCTCACTCCTTCTATTCCTCTCTCTCTCTCTTGCTTCCCCTTCTCTCCCTCTCCCCTAATTCTATCTCTCTTCCCTCTTACTATCCTCTCACTCTCTCTCTCCATATTTCTTATCACTCCCTCTCTCTCTCCCCACCTTTCTCTCTATATTTATTTCTTCTTCCTCCCTCTCTCTCCCCATCAAAATGCATCTCTCTTTCCCTCCCTCTCCACTCTCCCACATCCTCTCTCTTCCTTTCTCTCTCTCCCCCTCCCTCTCTCTCTCCTTCTATCTCTCTTTCTTCACACTCCAACTTTGTTACTATATCCCTCCCTCGCTCCTCCATCGTTCTCTCCCCCACTCTTTGTATCTCTCCTTATTATTCTCTTTATCTCACTCCCAAAGATACACACTCTCTCTCCATCTATCCCATGTCACTCCCTTTCTCTATCCACTTATTACTTTCTATGTATTTCTTCTTCTCTCACTCTCTCCCCTTCCACTCCATCTCCCTATCCCTCCCTCTCTCCTTACCTCTCTCCTCCTCTCTTGTGCATCCTCTCTCTCCCTTTCTCTCCTACTTACCTCTCTCTTCCCCCATCTCCCTCCCTCTCTCTATCTCTTGTCCCTCCAATCCTCTCTCTTCAACCAACACTCTCCTCATCCCTCTCAAGTCTTGTCTTTCATTCTTCCTCTCTCTCCCTTTCTCTCCTACCTCACTCTCTCTCTCTCTTTGCCCTCCAATCCTCTCTCTCTCTCTCTCTCTCTCTCTCTCTCTCTCTCTCTCTTTTCCTGCCAATTCTCTCTCTTGTCCCATCACTCTCACTCTCCAACTATGTTACTATATCCCTCCCTCTCTCCTTCTCCCCTCCCTTCTCTCTATCTCTCCTTCTCTGTCTCCTTATCCCTCCCCTAAACATACAGTATCTCTTCATATCTCCCTTTTCACTCCCTATCTCCCTCTCCACTTCTCACTCTATATGTCTTTCTTATTCCCTTACTCTCTCCCCGTCCAAGTTCATCTCTCTATCCCTCCCTCTCTTCTCCTCCCCCACAAGTCCTCTCTCTCATCCTTCCTCTATCTCCCTTTCTCTCCTACCTTCCTCTCTCTTCCACATCTCTCTCTCTCTCACTCACTCACTCTCTCCCTCTCTCAATCCTCTGATCCTCTCACTATCTCCCTCTCTCTCTCCCTCCCTCTCTCCCCCCTCCATCTTTGTGCCTCCTTCTCCCTCTTTTAGCCTTATCTACCTCTCTCACTCCTCTCCCTCTCTCTCTCTTTATTCCTCATCTCCCCTCTCCTTCAGTTTATCTCCATCTCTCTCTTGTCACTC
>APFE030926849.1:0-23541 GCA_000404065.3 Pinus taeda | reverse complement strand
CTTAGGCTGAAAGAAGGAAAAATTCAAGGTAACCACAAACCACGCTTAGTCTGGTAGCTAGCCCTACCAGAATAGGAGAGGGCTCTCTCCGAGTCACACTCAGTGAATAGATAAACGAAAAGGCCTAAGATGACTTATAGTGAACTATTTATCTTAGGCTAGTAAGTGAATATGGATACAAGAAGTGATTTTTATGAATGACTGTGTTTTTGGGATGGTATGGGACCAATGGACCTCAATGAATAGAGAACTTAATACAAACGCACAGATTACTTCGTGAGGCAAGATAGGCAGAAAGCCTAGCAATTTAGTTTAAGATAGTGTGGAATGGAGAGATTGATTAAGAGGGTGAAAAGGGCATGGAAAACATGAATTCTTTTCAATAGAAGAATGAACACTGAACATGAAATTTTCCCACAGGCAGAGCAATAAAATTGAATTCTACCTTAGCTAACTCAGAAAACTTCACTGGAAATTAATATGAAATGAATTATGAAACATAACAAGATACATATGAAACATAAGAGACACATCTGCTACACTCACAACCACATGAATCTCATGAAACAGAGCCACTGCATTTCATTAATCCTCTGTAAAAAATATACAATGCAAAAACAAAGTTTCTTTCCCACAGTCTCCCAGAAGTTACAAGCCAACCAACCCTTTGCAAATGGTCTGCATACAATATATAGAATGTGCCATGGAGAGATAGAATGCCCAAGGTTTGGGGAGTTACTTGAATCATTACAAAATGGAGGTGGAGAGCAAAACATCAGCTACAGGTGCAGTGTCATAAACATGACAAATGGCTTGGGGTGACTGTTTGCCTTCCTTTGCCACTTGGATAGAAACCCATCTGGAGTGAAAATATTTTAAATGCTGCCTTATGTGCCAAAAAAGTTAAGTGTAGATGAGTAGGCCCACTTTGGAGAAATCGCGAATCGAAATTTCGCGAAAAGGAGGTGAAATTGGCCATTTTTCCTATATGTGTCATGCCAAATTCTATACGCATCACACCACTTTGGAGGCCATTTTGAGGTACTTTCCGAAGTAAAAAATGTGCCCAAGTATTATTTTTGGAAATCCTATCCTGTCGACTTTCCAACCCAAGTGGAATTTTTGACTTTGGTGCTCATTTTCCCCTCCAAATCTTCATTATCCCAAGACTGCTTCCTGTGTGTCAAAATAGGGGCAGAGAGGGCATTTTTTGAGTGTTTTTTGCCCTTTTGGTGGCCAAGATCTTCTCCAAAATTGATGAAATTTTTTGGGTTTACTTATTGTTTGATTCTGAACCAAAAAGTACAAGCCATATCCAATCTGGAGCTCGCAATTCTAAGCGTCGCGCCAATGGCACGACGCACAGGGAGAAAAACCCTGTTTTGTGCACAAAAAATTGTCAAATGACCAAAAATGCCCCAAAAATACTCCAAATTTGATGAAACGATTTGGTTTTGCTTATTTGTTTATGCTGAATCCAAAAATGTAAATTTTTCTTGATTTGGAGCTCCCACTCCTAAGCGTCGTGCCAGGGCGCGGTGCACAGAGCATGTGCATAATGCTTTTTGCAGGAGACGTTTGGAGGCCTTCTAGCTGTCCCAATTGGGTGCAGGATAGCTCGTTGGAAAGGGCTTTGAGTCTAAATTCCAACAAAACTAGAATTTTTCAATTTAGAGTTTCTTTTCCCTATCAAAAATCAAATCTCCCAAGATTGGTAAAAAATGTGCCCAATGAGGCTACCTGAGGCAGAGTGTTATTGCATTCAACTTTTGAAGGTGTTCCTCAACTCCAAATTTAGCTCATGATAGCTCATTGGAAAGCTATGTGTGTCTAGTTATTAGTTTACGCATCACACAAGTCATTTAAGCAACCAAGCTGAGAGAAAATGTGATTTTCCCAAGGTCACTTTAGAGGTGCATCAATTCTCTCGAGGTAGTTGTAGTTTTGACATTTCTCTAAAACCATGACACTGGTGTAAAAAGTGAAGGAGTTTTATCTTCTTCGGTCTGTTGTGGACAAAAATCTCTCTCATTTTTCTCAAATTCATCTTTTATTGCTCAGAAACAGCATTTGAGTGAAGCCTATCCCGATGTGTGGGACAAGGGATTTGCCAAAATGAAGCGAAATGAAGGGGATAGGGGGCTTCTAAATTCTTGAGAAAATTTTGGGAAGTGGGAGGGATGTTAGAAAGTAGGGAAAAATGGAATCTCAGAGATTTAGTGAGGGGAAGGGATCCAAAAAGGCGAAACACAGGCCTAGCCTAGAAAATTGCCAAGTTGTAGCAAGAAACTAGGGTTTGTGCGAAAATGAGGAATTTGGGGAATTTTAGTGATGGGAAGTGTTTAATAAGGTACATTATGGATAGGGGAAGGTGTATAAACATTAGGATGCAAGGTTTTCTGATGATTTGACCATCCAAGAGAAATTAGCTTCAAACCCGTAGGAGAGGGAAACGAACCTTGCCTAGGCGCAAAAAGCATGAACAAGGTGTAAAATGACCTAGTGGAACTTGACATGATGATGAAACCCTTTTGAATGATGGTACACTCAGTATGAATGGTGACATGAAACGTCATTTGGACAACTTTGACAAGGGTAAAATCCAACCCTAGACCTAATGCCTAGCGACCAAATTTTGCTTGAAGACTCACTGAAATGAAAAAATTTGACCTTGACACCTTAAAATCAATTTGTAAGAGCATGTTTGATCACTGGAGGAAGGTTGCAAAGACTGACACTAACATTGGCTCCAATGGGGGATGATATCTCCTTAGAGGTGCCAAGAACAGTAGATCTCTGGAAGAGCTAGACAATGCCTTTTGTTCATTGGGCTATGGAGTCATTGTTTTGACAAACCACACAAGACTCTGACTCATTTATATTGACTGAAACCTAACTCATACTGACTTAATTATGGAACCAACATGACAAAAAAAACAGACTCAATGCAAAAGGAAATGACTCATGAGTGACTTAACTAAAACAAGAACTTATGAAACTTGTTTCAACGACAGCAGTCCATCAAGATTCGAGGGTTTCAAATCATGATGACAACGACCTGCGTACTAATGCAATATGTACAATCATGTGTAATGTTTCTTCCAATGTAACCAATCAAATAGATTCCTCCTTGATTGATTCTCCTGATCAGATCTTCTGGTCAACAACAGATGCTCGTAACTGGGCCTCCAAAAACATAATTGACCATGATCTCCTTCATCACTGAGTACTGCAATAATGACCTTCACTGCGATCTACAACAGAATTGCCATTGGATCATGAAAAACATGAAGATTTACCTCCTGTTGACGAAACAAGATGTCCTTTTCTTTTGATTCCGATCTTCCTTCATAATGTAAATCAGAAAAAGTATGGTCCTAGTCCTGAAAAATTTCTGAACAAGTGGATGAGCAGATTTCCTCTTCAAAAAAAATTTCAAAACATGAGACATATGAGGACGAATCTGAAAGGGAATCCTGAATGGTCTAGTCTGCTGAAGTCTGGATATATTGTAGATCATCTTCATATGATATGACATCCAGATTGTCTTTACATTCATCAATCATGAGAAAAGAAACTTCAAATGATTATTGAAACCCAACACAATCATTTATATCTTCTACCATAAATTCACCCGGATCTTTTTCACTTGAACAAAATTCTCATCTTGTTGTTCATAAGCTATTTGGACTACCTCTTTATGAAGGCTTTGTTCTGATGACATGAGAACATTTGGATTCAAAACTTTGTTTTCTTCATTCCAGGTGATTTTAACAATAGAATTCTCTTTCATGGGGCTTAGTACAAGGTTTTCTTGGTCATCACAATCTGAATCTACATCTGAAATGGTTGTCATGACATTATCACATTCTAGAATTAGAACTGGACTTCCTTGCATGTTGTCTTCTTCTATGGACAGATCTGAACCGACCCTTTTTCTTTCATCACTTTCTGTCATAAGGACATCTTCAACCTGCTGATCTATAAAGCTATTCACTGAACTATCATCCGTTTCAAAAGAGGAAGAAGTTTCACCAACACTTTCTTGACCATGTGTGCACTGCAAATCTGCTTTAGCTTGAGCTGGAACATGACCGTGCAAGAGTTGATCTATCTCGTCTTCAGACAAAGGAGATAAGTCCTTTTGTTTCCTTTTTCTCAAACAATGATTGTCTTCAATATTTTAGAGTGAAAGAGTATACAAATTTTCCTCATACTATTGATCCATTTCATGTAATTCATGTTGACTGTCAAGATGAAAAATTCCTTCATTTTCCACCGTACAAAGCTCTTGATTCTGCTGCAAAGTTTCCTAAGCATCTTGATGGGACTCCTCTAGTTTCTCTTCATGTTGCTGAAATGGATTCTCGTATAAGGTTTCCATGATCTCATCATCCATAAAATTATCATCCTCATAGTATTTTTCAAGGCTTTCAATAAAAGTAGAGGCATGTTTGCAACAGTCATGAACTAGATTCAATGATGGATAAGAGTCTTTATATATTTCAATGAACAGGGCATGAAAATTCTTTAAACAGTAAATACAAGCAGGCGGCAAACTTTCATACCAAGATTGGGCTTCACCTTCTAGAGTGGCCAAGAATATCTTCATTAAGCAATCTTCAGGAAAATCAAGCTTCAACTTACGAATATGCATGTGAAATCGAACTAGATGTAAAGCAGCATCCTTCTTACCATCATATTTAAACGTAGGTAGATTCCTTGACCAATCTACCTTCGGAATTTTATTTGGAAAGTCCGAAATGTGATCTCGGCTCATGGGAGCATATCTTCTTGCAATCCGCCCCATTTTAAAAAGTCTCAAAGCTACTGATCCCTCTGCAATGGAGTCACCATGAAGCACTGGTTGTTGGATTCTTCAGTGAAAGGAGTCGCCAGGTGAATGATTTCAGCCGTCTTCTTATGTCTGATCGTTGTTCACCATCAAGCATCAGATCTGAACTTGAGATATGTCCTGGGACAAGACAATCTACAAGCAAACCATTTTGTTCGCAGTATGGTCACCACTATGTTAGCACCTAAATCCACCTTAGGCTGAAAGAAGGAAAAATTCAGGGTAACCACAAACCATGCTCAATCTGGTAGCTAGCCCTACCAGAACAGGAGAGGGCTCTCTCCGAGTCACACTTAGTGAATAGATAATAAAAAAGGCCTGATATGACTTACAATGAACTATTTATCTTAGGCTAGTAAGTGAATATGGATACAATAAGTGATTTTTATGAATGATTGTGTTTCTGGGATGGTATGGGACTAATGGACCTCAATGAACATAGAACTTAATACAAAGGCACAGATTACTTCGTGAGGAAAGATAGGCGGAAAGCATAGCAATTAATTTTAAGACAGCGCGGAATAGAGAGATTGATTACGAGGGTGAAAAGGGAATGGACAACATGAATCCTTTTCAACAGAAGAATGAACACTGGACATGAAATTTTCCCATAGGCAGAGCAATAAAATTGAATTCTACATTACCTAACTTAGAAAAATTCACTGGAAATGAATATGAAATGAACTATGAAACATAACAG
Organism: Pinus taeda; assembly: GCA_000404065.3. NCBI lineage: Eukaryota > Viridiplantae > Streptophyta > Pinopsida > Pinales > Pinaceae > Pinus > Pinus taeda. The sequence goes on along the minus strand of APFE030926849.1, from coordinate 17,986 downwards.
GATACATATGGAACATAAGAGACACATCTACTACACTCACAACCACATGAATCTCATGAAACAGAACCATTGCCTTTCATTAATCCTCTGTAAAAAATATACAATGCAGAAACAAAGTTTCTTTCCCACAGTCCCCCAGAAGTTACAAGCCAACCAACCCTTTGAAAATGGTTTGCATACAATATATAGAATGTGCTATGGAGAGATAGAACACCCAAGGGTTGGGGATTTACTCGAATCATTACAAGATGGAGGTGGAGAGCCAAACATCAGCTACAGGTGCAGCGTCACAAACATGACAAATGGCTTGGGGTGACTGTTTGCCTTCCTTTGCCACTTGGATAGAAGCCCATCTGGAGTGAAAATATTTTAAATGTTGCCTTATGTGCCGAAAAAGTGAAGTGTAGATAAGTGGGTCCATTTTGGAGAAGTCATGAATCGAAATTTCGTGAAAAGGAGGTGAAATTGGCCTTTTTTCCTATATGCGCTGCGCCAAATTCTATACGAGTCGTGCCACTTTGGAGGCAATTTTGAGGTATTTTCCAAAGTCCAAAATGTTACCAAGTGTGCTTGTTGGAACTCCTGTCCTGTCTACTTTCCCATCCAAGTGGAATTTTTGAATTTGGTGCTCATTTTCCCCTCCAAATCTTCATTCTCCCAAGACTGCTTCATGTGTGTCAAAATAGGGGCAGAGAGGGCATTTTTTGAGTGTTTTTTACCCTTTTGGTGGCCACGATATTCTCCAAAATTGATGAAACTTTCTGGGTTTTATTATTTTTTGATGCTGAATCCAAAAATTCAAGCCATATCCAATTTGGAGCTCCCAATTCTAAGTGTCGTGCCAATGGCGTGGTGCACAGGGAGAAAAACCCTATTTTGTGCACAAAAATTTGTCAAATGACCAAAAATGCCACAAAAATGCTCCAAATTTGATGTAACATTTTTTTTTCTTATTTTTTTATGCTTAATCCAAAAATGCAAACCATTCTTGATTTGGAGCTCCCAATCCTAAGCGTCGCCCCAGGGCGCGGCGCAGAGAGCCTGTGTGTAGCGCTTTTTGCAGGAGACGTTTGGAGGCCTTCCTCGTGTCCAAATTGGGTAAATGATAGCTCGTTGGAAAGGTATTTGAGTCTAATTTCCAACCAAATTACAATTATTCAATTGTAAGTTCATTTTCCCTATTAAAAATGAAATCTCCCAAGACTGGTAAAAAATGTGCCCAATGAGGCTGCCTAAGGGCAGAGTGCTGTTGCAATCAAATTTTGAAGGTGTTCCTCAACTCCAACTTTAGCTCATGATAGCTCATCGGAAAGATATTGGTATCTAGGTATTAGTTTACTCATCAAGAAATTTATTTGGCCAACCAAGCTAGAAGAAAACTTGATTTTCCCAAGGTAACTTTAGAGGTGCATCAATTCTCCCGAGGCAGTTGTATTTTTGACATTTCTCTGAAACCATGACACCTGTGTAAAAAGTGAAGGAGGTTTTTCTTCCTTGGTCAGTTATGGACAAAAATGTCTCTCAGTTTTCCTAAATTCATGTTTTATTGCTCGGAAATATCATTTGAGTGAAACCTATCTCGATGTGTGGGACAAGGGATTTGTCGAAATGAAGCGAAATGAAGGGGATAGGGGGTTTCTAAATTATTGAGAAAATTTTGGGAAGTGGGAGGGATGTTAGAAAGTATGGGAAAGTGGAATATCAGAGATTGAGTGAGGGGAAGGGGTCCAAAAAGGAAAAACACAGGCCTAGCCTAGAAAATTGCCAAGTTGTAGCAAGAAACTAGGGTTTGTGCGAAAATGAGGAATTTGGGGGATTTTAGTGATGGGAAGTGTTTAATAAGGTACATTATGGATAGGGGAATGTGTATGAACATCAGGATACAAGTTTTTTCGGATGATTTGACCATCCAAGAGAACTTAGCTTCAAAACCCTACGAGAGGGAAATGAACCTTGCCTAGGCGCAACTGAAGCATGAACAAGGTGTAAAATGACCCAGTGGAAATTGACATGATGATGACAACCCTTTGAATGATGGTAAACTCAGTATGAATGGTGACATGGAATGTCATTTGGACAACTTTGACAAGGGTAAAATCCAACCCTAGACCTAATGCCTAGCGACCAAAGTTTGCTTGAAGACTCACTGAAATGACAAAATTTGACCTGGACACCTTAAAATCCCTTTGTAAGAGCATGTTTGATCACTGGAGGAAGGCTGCAAAGACTAACACTAACAATATTAATAATTATTTTTCGCATGGTATGTGGCTCATAGGCTTCACTTAAATAAAACCTCTTTTTTTTTGTTTTCGTAAATATAAAGAGTTTTATGGAGTAAATATAAAAAGATGTTTTATTTATTTACCATACCTCAAGTTTATTTATATTTTTATTTTTTTACCACATCTCTGAAGTAAATATAAAAAAGGTTTTATTTATTTATCATACCTCCAATTTATTTATATTTATATCTTTTTACCATACTTAGCTATAGAGGGCATCTCGCTCAATTAGAATGAAATTACAGTACCCATATTTCGTTGTAGAGGGCCTTTCATGCAATTAGAAAGAAATTACACTCTTCTTGCATAAGATTAAACATGGTAACATTAGTAATTTTAATATCATTTTAGATTATAAAAACTATTTTGTTATTAAAAAAAGTAATTGATAATTTAATTTTATTTTAAATATATGATAATTTTTAAATAAGTTGATTACATTTGTTCCTTTGACTTGATTTAAATATAAGATTTCTATTAATAAATTTTCTTTTATTTTAAAATGTGATCGTTGAAAGAAATTTAAAGTTTAGATTACATTTAGGGTTCCAAATATAATGATCCTTAAATGTTTCAATAATATTGGAATCTAATTTACAAAACAAAAATATTAATTTCATCATGCCTGATAGAGTTTTTATACGAGAACATAAGAAAATAAAAAAAAAAAACATCTGGAAAATTAATATCATCATCCGTGAGAGAGTTGTTGTATGAAAGTATAAAAAGACATATGGTCGTGAAAAGTAAAATCCATGGCACGTGATGTTTACTCATAGGGTGAGAAGAGAGGTCATAAATCAAATATCATTCCCATTATCTATGAAGTGTGAATTATCTATTGTGTTGAGATAGAAGGGAAAATTTCTCAAAAACAATCTGAATGGAACATGTCAGGAAAATACATTATACATGAAAAATAATACAATTTAAATCAAAATTTTCAAATTAATTTATAAGAAATTAATTTTTTATCCACAAATTAGAAAGGTTTGAAGATGATTTTATATTTGTGCTTAATATTATTTATTTTTGTAGAATACTGTGAGAATATTGGGTAGATTATGAAGATTTGGAGGAGGAGATAGTTTATGGACTTGCTTCATACAAGAGGATAAATATTGGATAATAAATCAACAAGATATTGTGAAATTATTGCACTAATTCTGGAGCTCCAATGATTGAGAAAATCTTGGAATGTCTTCCCTGTCATTTAATGCAAATTCTTAGTGTTGAGAACTAGATCCACTATTTGAGGGATTTTGGATGGGAAAGTTTCCTCCTTTGAAAGATAATTCTTCCTCATAATCTTGTATAAGTACCATTTCCAATTTTCCTATAGGGGTTGGTTTTTCTTAGTTTTCTTGTGGAGAGAACTTGTATTTTTGCAGCTCCACTTTCATTTCTAGCAGGGATGTAATAATATTGATGGAAATAATGAAGTTTGGTGAAATTTTTAGCTTCTAAATCTTGGTCTCCTTCATAGTACTATGATTTTTCTTGGGCTTGGCCATCGCAAGAGCCTCAAATCCCTTTTGTATAATTTACTTTTCTTCTTTTCGCTTCTTATTCACATGCATCTCTTATTATCATTTTTTTTTCTATTTGTCCTTTTAGTATTGATGATTTCTTATTATAGGATTGGGTCAAATGGTTGAAGTAAGCTACTTTGCAGGATCAAAATCATGATTTCATTGTTGGAACAAATTTCGCAGGTCACAATGATCATTGAGCTACTTGGATTAGTTTTCTTATGCAGAAATCTAAATTTTTAGAAGTCCCTTGTAGTAAATAGTAGTAATGTTTCACTATTTTTTAGAACGTGCTATCAATTGAGTTTATTACACTTGCATTAGATCTTAAAAACACTCAATTCAATAACAAAATTTCCCCCATTTAATTTTCACTTGATTATGTTAGGGATTTGATGGATTAACTAGCTGACTAGTTCTCAAATTTCTAGATTTTAGACTAGTAATTTTCTGTTATTTTTTAGCATGTGTTAACAAGGGTATTTTTACGTTATTCCACTTGGAATGGAGACCTAAGACAATCTGTTAAATAAAAAAAAATTATCCCGTCCAATTTCGATTTTATTTTCTTGGTCAATCGGTGAATTATATCTTCATGTACCAAACCCCATAACTTCCTGTAGGAGGCTGTAGCTTCCTGTAGCACTCTTCTAGCATGTATATACTTGCCCATATTTTCTCAGAAATATTGCTTTTTGTCCTTTAGGGTTGAATAATTTCCCCTAGGCTCTAAATACATGATTGAAGAAGAATAAACATCAATTAGGACATGCCTTTTTTAAAGTAGATTAGGCCTATTTATTTGACTTCATGCTCTTAGGATTTCTTTTTTTTTTTTTTTTTTTTTTTTTTTTTTTTTTGAATAAGCGCTAACTCTATTAAAAAAAGAGGTAAAAATATTTACAGTGAGGTCTTAGCCTCAGAGGGCCAGTTTCCCAGCCCTCAGCAAAAAAACCTTTGAACAGAGAAAGACCGCTGAGCCTGTGAGAGAGAAGCTTTCTCAGGTCAGCAGAGAGAGTGAAACCATTACAAGAAAACTTCTTGATTGCAAGAGATGCCAAGCAGAGGAAGCCAACCTCAAAAATTCTTCAACCAGGCACTGGAACGGGTGATTACCGTAAGTTTCAGCAAAAAAACTAATATGGGCTGAGGAAGACCCGAGCAGTACAGTAGGCATATCAGATAAGGAGAGAAAAGCCAGCATACGAGAAGAGGGAAGTGCCAAAAAACGAGAGCGGTGGTAGCAACCAAACAAAAAGAGGAGCTTACTCGCCCGAAGTCTGAGGGTTGGAGCCCTTAGCTTCTTGCATTTCCGGAGCTGCTAGCCGAGAAGCCTCATCGTCACCAACTGCGCCTTCCTCGGACTGATTGATCAGGTTCAGAATGCCAAAGTCATACTGAACAGGGCCACAAGCCACAACCTCGTCTTCTTCCGCTATCAGAGTGCGATTACGGTTGACCCCAGCATCCCTAGGTGAGTCTTCCTGCATTTGCATGGCTGTAAAATTCAGGTTGTCCCCAGCATCTTGAAATAGGCTTTCCTCAGGGGAAGGGGTAGTGGAGGAGCTGATGAGCTCAACAGGCATTTCCACCTCTTCTGAGACCGTAATGGTGGTGGTGAAGGTGATGATGGGTTGGTTGAGACGGCTTCGGAAGGTGAAACGAGAATTCTGGAATGAAGAATTGGGAACAGGCCTGGCGGGATTGGGAGGAGGCGAAGACGGAGAAGCAGATGAAATGGGTATTATGAGCGGTGAAGGAGATGGACGGGCGCGTCCTCTGGAAGCTGAGGAACTTCCTCTGCGCGGCACCCCTCGACTTCGAGTCATTGCTTCACCTGAAGCCTTGCTGCGGACGCTACGCGTGATGACAGTGGGTGACAAGGGAGAAACAGACGCAGTGGGATCGACCTCTGGCGAAACAAACTGGAGATCGAGCTGACTGAGAGAATGCTACAGTGAATGTCGGCAATTTGGCTGAGAGAATGCCATTATAATGCTGGAGGGCTGCAAGGTCGAGCTGCGGAGGGGCGTTAATGCACCTGCAGTCTGCTGATCCGAGTTAATGCCTGAAGAGACCTCCATTCCGCCTCCCATCAAACTACATTGAATCGCCCGCATCGATAACAGGAGTATTAAACTCACAGCAGTGTCCATCCAGGTGCCGATCCGGCGGCCTTACGCTGGGCACACGTGGAGGGTGAGGTGCCCGTACCGGAGGATCACCCCCATCCAGGGGGATTTCAATTACAAATTGTTGTTCTTGCCTAGGATTAATTTATTTTCAAAGTAACATTTCCATTGATGCAATCAGTTTAGGATTTGATTTCATTAAATTCACTCTATTACATCATGACAATGAAGGAATAACACATTGTACGATGCAAATATAGTGTTGATACCTCTTACATTTGTACGAACCCCAGGGTGATAATTAAAGTTGGTAGTCTTGGGAGTTGCATCATTCTTGTTGCAACATTAAGGCTCATCACTTTTTAGCACCGTTTCCAGGCAAGTGTCAAAGTATGCATTGTTTTCTTCCTTAGTTAATTCATTTATTTTACTTTCTTCCAAAAAAAAATTGCATTAGGCATCTTTCATTTCAAGAACATAAAATTGCATTGCAATACCATTCTTATTCAAAATTCTGCAACACCAACTCCCGATTTGATCACGTGGTGTAGTAAGAGTCACATTATCATTAATTTTTACAGGTAGAAGAATAAGAGGTGGAATAGAAGATAGAAGAAATGGATGGAGATGATGACAATGAACAAGATCCTCTTGGATTTCCCATTCAAGATACTGATGTTAGTGTGCATATGAAGAACATCCCTCCATCCTTCCTTCCCAAATTCCATGGTATGAGGTCAAAGGATCTGGAAAACTTTCTCCTTTAATTATATTTTGCTTGTAGATCTTATGGTTACTTATTAAACACTAAAAAATTGAGATTGTTTTTGGCAACATTGAAGGATAAAGCTCTTAAATGGTTCACAAGTTTAGGGACTAATTCAACAAGATCATAGAATGATATGAAAAATATATTTCTAAAAAAATATAAATATCATGGTCTTAAAGAATAAATATTTAGAATGACTCAAAAACAAGATGAGAGCCTTTAGCATCTAATGGAGAGGTTCATGTATAATCTTAAGAGGACAAAATTATATCATTTAGGATCTCACACATTAAAAACCCTCTTATCTAGAATAATTAGGGATGAATGGATTGATATCTTTGATCTCATGAGTAAAAGTGATGTATACCAATTATCATTTGATGAAATTTGTGAAACATACAAATAGGTATCAAGAGGAAGGGAAAGAGTAATTAAATCAACATTAAGATTAGTAAGTCAACCTAAACTTGGAAATTTGTTTGATGACTTCAAAGCATAAATTCTTATTAATCTAAGTGAATAAGTAGAAATGATAAGAATGCAAGATGAGGGAAAAGAAGATGTTGATATATGTTTTTCCCATGTAGAATCACATGTTGTTAAATATTTCCCATCATTACCAAGGTTGAAGGACGTTTACCAAGAGGACAGTGGAGCAAGTCAATCACCAAAGCTGCTATGTTATGTAGCTCCAAGAGAACCATGGCAGCCTAGTCAATATAGTATGATGCAAAAGCCTAATTCACAATTCCAAGCTTATGCACATCCATCTCAAAGTAATTGGAACACAACCTTTCCTTGGTAACCTTGGCCATTTCAACCCCAAAACCACAAAACCTTATTAAGGAACTTATGAAAGAAATCCACAATATCCTGAATATTTTCCTCAATGTCCTCCATACCCAACTCCATAATATCCCTAACATCTACTTCCACCGCAACCACAACCCTAACCACATCCATCTCAAAGGTCCGCTCCCACTCCACTACCTGTACCACCATTTCCAAACTCACACAAGCAAGTAGCTCAGCGTGCTTATAATACTGAGGTACAACACTTCCAAATATCTCCTATTTATCTAAATGACATTCATCTTAGCTCAAGAAGAGTATTGAAAAAGAGAGACTCTCTTGATGTCATTGAAGGACAACATACAGAAAAAGAATATTCAAATGAGAAGACCAAAGAATTATGGGTTGCACTAGATGAAGAGTAGACATCAAAATCAGATATTGAGAAAGTTACGTCATGTTCACCATTGGATCCTCTATGTGTTCAAGGGAGTAATCAACAAAAAGAAGAAGATATGAATTTCATGGAAGAAGAATACATCCAAGATGATCCAAATCAGCAAGTCGACCAAGGGCATCACAACTATATTAAAATATGGTTCCAGAAAATTGTTAAGTTGCAACAACCTACTCTTCTTCAATAATTTTTTATCTCATCTCAGTGAAAGAAGTTGGTATCTCACATTCAGGTACATGCCAAAGCATATGTTTTGAGCCTACAGATGATTTCATCTGTCATCTTGTTGTGCAAGTGGCTCCATTGAAACTATTCCTACATTTGAAAATGATTTTGTTTTTTTCAAGTAGAGTAGGATAGAAAAAAAATGAAAAATAAGAGGGGAAAAAATCTCAGGTGAAAACCTTCTTTGAGATGCCTAAGATTGGCTCATTGATTGAAAACCTCCATGAGGCGATCAATGGATTGGAAAAATAGAAAAGAAAAAGAGAAAAAGAAAAGGTCCTAGGTGAAAACCTCCTTTGAGGTGCCTAGGCAGACATACTAGTTGAAAACCTCATTGAGGCGACTAGTAGGCCTAAGAAAAAAATGAAAACATGAAAAAAGAAAAAATTCCTTACTCCATGTATCTCCCTATGATGAATGAATCTACTCTCCAGCCTCTCCAAGAAACAATAACAAGTTAGCTACCAAAAGAAAAATTTATAAAAGACTTGTCAAAGAAATTCAATCTTAGACTTTCTCCTCCTTTTCTTAGATGCTATAACAGGACCAAAGCCATGCCAATCCATCACACTTATGTATTTCCACCATCCACCCATCATTCCCTATAGGAATTTATAGGGTAAGTTCCTTAAATATAACACCAAAAGAGACTACTCACAAACACATCACAAATCAGTACACCAATATTATTGACGTGGTTAAAAGCCTGAAAGAGGGAAACAATCCACAGCCTGAGCCAATGCGACCACTTTAGGAAATTTATTAATGTAAAAGAAAAAAAATTATGTAAGATTGTCTCATGAATATGCACCTTACAAATGACCCTCCATGCTCTTTAAATAGATATCATGAACCAATCAGGTGTTAAGCCATGGATCAAGTGTTGGTAATACTAAAGAGTGAATAAACCATCAGATCACTTCATGTCTAGAAAATATCATGACATTTGGATTGTAAGTTACAAAAAGCACATACTAAAGAAACACACTTTAGCTAATTATATACTAGACCAATTTATACTTAACTATTTCCTACGTCTCATAATATTCTAACATCCCCCCTTAAAAACAACTTGGGATAGGATTTAAGGATGTACAAATATGACACAATAGGAGAAGGAACGAGGCATTAGAGCATATCGCCCCTTAGTGACAACTTCCTGAACTCCAAGCATAAATCAAATTTTAATAAAATTCTGTGAGAGCCTTTGTAAAGATGTTTGCAACTTGATCATCGGTTGAACAATATTGCACTTCAAGAACATGGTCATGAATGAGCTTTTTGATGAAGTGCATGTGTAGTTCAATGTGTTTGTTGCACTAATGTTGGACTGGATATTTGCATAGTTAAATGGTACTTTGATTATCACACTAAAGTGTAGTTGGATGTTGCTACTCAAAGCCAAACTCTAATGGGATCTGACAAAGCCACATGGCTTCCTTACTAATTTCTATAGCACCACCACACTCTGCTTTTCCTAAAGAAAGAGAAATGGTACTTTGTTTCACGCAAGCCAATGTAATATGTCCAAAACCAAGAGTGAAGACATAACATGCAGTAGACTTCCAATTATCAAGGTCACCAGCCCAATCAGAATCAGTGAAACCAACCAATAGAGGAGATGCTTCTACACTATAATGAATCCCAAACTGAACCTTACCTCAAACATAACGAACTATTCTTTTGGGTGCTTTCCAATGACTTTCATGTGGGTTTTGCATAATCTGAGAAATAAGGCCAATAACAAAGGGAAGGTCAAGATGGGTATGATTCAGATACAAAAGTTTTCCTACAAGCTGATGGTATAAGGCAGCATCAACTTCAGGGGAAGTACAAGTGACTGAAAGTTATACTCTAGAATTAAAGGGAGAAGTGGTTGGCTTATAGTATTCCATGTGAAAGTGGCATAGAAGATCACACACGTACTTAGACTGTGGAAGGAAAATACCTTCCTTGGATTGCAAGACTTGAAGACTAATAAAATAATGCAAGTGTCCTAAGTATGTCAATTCAAACTATTTTTTAAGGATGGACTTCACATGTTTTATAAGGTTGGGATCACTACCAGTAAGGATAAGATCATCAACATAAAGAACAAGAATGGCAAGAGACCTACCCACTTTCTCAGTGTAGACAATATTGTTAGAATTACACCTAGAAAATCTAGTATCTAAAAGAAAGCTATCCATGTTGCCATACCAAGCCTGAGGGGCTTGCTTCAGACCATGAAGGTATTTTTTAAGCCGATATACAAGGCTAAAGTTTGTTTGTATAAATCCAAGAGGTTGTTCCATATAGATTTCTTCATGAAAGTCCCCATACAAGAAGGCATATTTAACATCCATTTGATGGATTTCCCATTTGAAAGAGGCTGCAAGGGAAAGAACAAGGCATATAGAGTTCATTTTGGCAATAGGGGAGAAGGTTTCGTTATAGTCAATGACTTCAACTTGTGAAATCTTTAGCAACAAGACGAGATTTATGTTTATCAACTTTTCCATCTCGTCCAAACTTGGTTCTTTAAACCCATTTGCTTCTAACAGGTTTTCGTCCCTTTGGAAGAGGAACAAGATCCCATGTATCATTTGCCAATAATGAACGCTATTCTACATTCATAGCTGTGTCCTAATCTGGATGGCGTGAAGCTTCCGCAAAGGTGTCAAGGTCATAATTTGTTGAAGCTTGAGCCGGTAAAGAAGAGGCTCTATCGAATTGAGAACATGTATGTCGCTAATCTGTAGGATCACCTACAAGAGCACTTGCTACATCCCGAGTAGCACAGACCCATTTTGGAAGATGGGGAGCTAAAGGAGGATCTCGAGAAGGTGGGGGAGGATTTTCATCCTCACTGTCATCATCTAAAGAAGAAATATTTTCAGAAGTAGAAGGAATAGAGAGAGGTGGAACATCCGGTGAACTAAGCTCGTAGGCTGATATATTTTCATAAAACTTTACATCTCTTCTAATGATAAATTTTTTGGATTTAGGTGGAAGAAGCCTATATCCTTTAACATCTTCAAAATATCCAACAAAATTACATTTTTCACTCTTATGTTCTACGGCTTTATGTTTCTAATTGGGAATATGTGCCCATGCTTAACTTCCAAAAACATGAAAGTGACTTACATCTCGTTTAATTGAGCTACATGCTTCTTTTAGAGTGATATTCTTTAAAACCTCAGTAGGAGTGCAATTTACTATGTAATTTTCACAATTAATTGCTTCTACCCAAAAGTTAAGACTGAGTCCTTTAGATTGAAGCATACAATTAGCCATTTCCTTTAAGGTGTCATTCTTCCTTTCAGTTACACCATTTTGTTGTGGAGTATATGGAATAATATGTTGCAATTAAATTCCATGCTCAGTGAAAAATTTGATGAATTTGTTGTTAACATATTTTCCGCCATTATCAGATCTTAGTTTAAGAATTTGATGTTCAGATTGTTTCTCAACAAAAGCCTTAAAGACCAAAAAAATGTTAAAGACTTCACTCTTGAGTTTTGAAAAGTATACCCAAGTGCATCTAGAGAACTCATTAATGATAGTTAAAAAATACTTGTAGCCAGAGAATGAAACAACTGGATGTGGACCACATAAATCACTATACAAAAGCTTTAAAGGGGTTGAGGCATGCCAAGAGGCACATTTTCCAAAACTATCCCGATTATGTTTTATGAGTACTCATCCAGAACAAACAACATCTCTAAAAGATACCACAGGAAGACCTGTCACCATATTTCATTTACATATATTTTGAAGGGAGTGATAGTTTAAGTGACCAAATCACTCATGCCAAAGTTTTCTCACTTTATCATTATGAGCAACAAATAATGAGGGAAGAGTTGATGACCCAAATTTGTTAAAATTATACAACCTTGTAGAATCATTAGCAATGCTAGTAGCTAAAATCTATCTAGGATCTCTTAGGTCCTTGATTACAACATCATGAGGTGAAAATTCAATGGTTTTATCTTCACCTAAATGAGTTATCTGATATACAGATATAAGGTTGTAGGATAAGGTGGGAAAACACGATAGATCATTAAATTGACCATTGTCTAGATGAATAGTTCCAATCCCTACAACACTAAGAGATCTATCGGTGTTACAATTATTTAAATAATAAAACATGGCTTTCTTTTTGGCCATGTGATAAGAAACTCCAAAATCAATGAGCCACTCATGAGAATGAGAAGAAGAATATACATTTAGTGTATAACCAGATCGAGATGCTAGACAACCACATGCAAAATGTATTATTCCTGAATATGAATTTGAGTTGAAAATTGCTCCAAATGGATGTTATGCTTCTTCATTGCTGCTTCTAAGGCTTCCATCTTTTTAAAGCATTTGGATTATAAGTGGCCATCATGATTACAAAAGTTGCAATGTCTATTCATATTCTTCCCTTTGTTTTTATTTGCCTTATCATTTTGTTGAATTGATTTTTTATTTTGAGACTGAAATTTCTTAGGACCTGTTAGCGCTCAAATCTGCCTTGGGCTGAAATAAGGCAAGACTCAAGGCCACATCAAACCACACTCAGCCTCGTAGCTAGCCCTACGAGGACGGGAGAGGGCTCTCTCTGGGTCAAAGTTGGCAAAAGGTAATCGAAAAGGCTCGAGATGACCGAATTGATGACTGATTTTAGGCTAGGTATTAAGTACAAAGAGTTTAAGATTGATTTTTTATGATTTTGTTGAAATCAGGGGAAAGGCAATTTTGGGTGCGGGGATGAGGCATAGTTTCTGCAGAGGTCCACTTGGGGCAAGATAGGAAATTGTTTTGATGCCTTAAAGAAGGTGAGATGGATAGATCAGACCGATGAGAGGCTAAGGAGAGAAAGGGGTCTCAAGGATTCTCCTTAAACTGAAGAAAACATAGAATATTAAACAAATTGAAAGGCAAAGCATGGCAATTTCATGGATTCTACCTTAACACTTCATTTGCTTAATAAGAGAAGATTCAATAGAGAGAATGATGCACATACATAACTTACAAGTACTGAGAGAAACACACCATCAACACATAAAGCCACATGGATCCCAAATAGTGCTGCAAAACCCTGGTCTTTCCTTTGCCAAAAATGCTGATAAGATATGTACAATATAGTCTCAAAATTATCCCAAGAGTCCAACCTCTGCTACTGAATGAAAATTTACATATATATACCAAGCTATCCTCATTCCCTAACCTCTAGGGGTCGAGCTCCTCCTTCTAGGAGCAGTTTGAACAAATTCTAAACATGGAGCAAGAATCTAGACGACCAAACAACCTGCCTCTAAAAAGAGGGAAACTGATTCATTACATTGATTTCTTGCTAATTTGTGAATGAATCATCTAGAAGAAGGTAGATAAGTGCAATGTTATCTTACATACATCAAATTACATCATATTGGGTGAAAAATTACATCAAAGAGTGAAACTGGTGGAAACTAGCCGAATTCCTGAGCTGAAGGTGAAAATTTGGGCCAAAAACTGTATGCGTAGCACCCCTGATCCCTATGCGTAGCGCCCCTTTGAGCCTATTTTTGGAGCACTTCCCGACATCCAAATTGAGCTCATGATAGCTCATTGGAAAAGCTTGGATGTATAGTTTCCAACCCAAGTAGCATTTTCCAATTTCGAGCTCATTTTCCCCCTCAAAATTGAATTCTCCCAGAGGTACTTCCTGCAGTTGGAAAACGTGGCAGCAAGGTGGTTTTCATGATGTTTTTGGACATTTTGACCATCCAGAACTTGATGAAATGCCTTGGAAGTGGTTGTAAAAGTGTATTTCTTCATGAAAAATCCAAAACTACAAGCCATTTGTCAATTGGACCTCCCAATCTTCAGAGTAGCGCGCTGCGTGCTACGCGTAGAACCCAAAAACCTGTTTCTCAAGCCAAAACTTTTGAAATGACAAAGTTTTCTCCAAATGTGCCCAAAATTGGAGTGAAGACCCTACATCATGTATCATGCTCAACTAGTGAATCCTTGGCCAAAACTCGAAGCGGATCAGGCCTTTTGTGTCGTTTTTGTGCTTTGCTCAAACGCCTTTTGAGGACCTTGATTATCGCTTTGCAAACATGCATGCAAACCCAATAGTGAGTCTTCATGTGACGAAGCATGTCCTTGTCCTTATTTTCCTTCGCCAACAACTTCTCCAAATGAGTGTTGACCCGGATGAGCATTGATTCCCTATCAATAGGTGTCAAATCACCGGGTCTCCTTCGGGCCAATTCCCGGTCTTCGCGGATCTTCCGCGGCTCATAAAGTTCATGCTCATATTCCAACTACTTGTTACGCTGCTCTAAGTAGTTGATCACCCATTTAGCCATCTGCAATTTCTTTTACAGCAACTCATTCTCGGCCCTTTGCTCTCGGATGATATCCTTTAGCTCAGAACTAGGAGAGCTAGCATCAACATCAATGATATTCGTGTCCTGGCCTCCTGAAGGACCCTTGTCAACCATGGGTCTCTTGCCCTTGTCCTGACTCTGTACCTGTACTGTAGACGGAAGCGAGACCCCTTCCACATGATGTGGAGATAATACTCGCTCTGCTGATGGTGTCAACGAGACCCCTTCCACCCCCGGTGGAGATAGTACTCGTCGTGCGGCTGCAAATAAGGCCCTGTGGCCTTTTTGATATGCCACATATACGGGAGCATCAACATGCTCGGTCTCGGGAATGTCAAGCTGCTGTGAAGGCCCTCCCTCATCATGAACCAACTCTGGTGGTGGCTGAGGCGTTGTGAAAAGGTCACGAGCAATAAAATCCTCCCATGTAATGCCCTGCTGTGTCAGCTGATGAATCACCACGATTTTGATCAATGCATAATGGTATATGCTCCTGTGTTGCTGTGCTAGGCTCTTCTTTTGCACTAAAGGCACCATCCTCTCTATGTTGCGAAACATAAAATATGGGATGTTCATCAGACACACCCTTGTAAAATGCATCAACAAACGGACATGATATGCATAAAGACGTGAGAATCTGCCCTCACAACTGAAATATCGGATGATAAGTTTCATCAAAGGTGCAAACCGATCATTCAGGTAGTGGAAAGGAAAAACTCTACTCAAGTGCCTTATATACCCTGGTTTAATATATGGTTCATAATATGATTTCTCTAGCTACTGACGCTTATTCCATTGCTCCCCGATATTTGGAATTCACGTGGCCTCTGCAATGGTTTCTGGTGAAAAAATGAAATTAACTCTAGCAAGGTTCACATGGCCATCATGTAAATGGAGAACAAACAAGCGAGCTAATTCACGATGATGCTGAAACTGTGAAATTAGCTCACAAAAATGATAGCATGACTGGTGGCGAAAGCAATCCATGGCAAGTGGGCAAGCCTACAATTGTACCATAGAAGTGGGTTCTTCTCTGAGATGTTTACCACCTTTTCCACCTTTACGAGGTCTTTGTGGCACATTTCCCTCTGTGGTGGAATCACTTTCATTTTCTTGCTCATAAGATGACTCTGTATCTGACATGGTTTTGAGAACAAAATAGGTGCAATAGGAGGACTGTAATGTGTATGTTGTATGTGTAATGAAATCCCAATTTCAATGTATCTTCAAAAAACCAGTTGAAGCATCATAAACATCCTGCCATAATGGGTATTTTGTTTGGTATATTTGGGCATAAAAACAATCACAAAGATGTTGTGATATGAAGTGCTGCTGTCTACAATGTCTTTAAATACCCTATAAAAAGTTTCAATAAGGGCCTAGGGTTTGATTTATTTTCTTAAACCCAACACCACTTGCACTTCTTCAAACACACATTAAACACTATTCAACTTGATGCTTGAGTCAAAGAAGACACCTACTTGTAGTTGCCGGGGTGATTTGATAAGTTTTAGGCACAAAACATGGCGCTGGAATGGATGCGTAGCACGTTAGTTTTATGCGTAGCGCACCTCCCTGTGCGTAGCGCCTGTGTAAATTTACACAGGATGTGCGCGCCCAATGCGTAGTGCACCACCCAGTGCGTAGCACACCAATCCTATGCGTAGCACGCACCTTCACTCTGCCTCTAGGGTTTGAAACTCTATTTTTTCTCCCTCCAATCTTGACAATGCTCTTGCTATGATATGTGGTGAAGCAAAAGACTTGTTTCACTTTACATACACCCACAAAATATCTAATTTGAATAAATTAATTTCAAAACCCACTTTGTAAAGTTTGGGCACTTTCACTTTTGGTCTATTAATACAATGATGCTTTTTTTATTTCCTTTTGCTTTTCTGAGGTTTGGACTGAAGGTCTTTGTTGATTTTTGTTTGCAGGGATAGCTGTAACATACTTTGGCAAAGGAGACCAAGGCTGCATTTGAACATTTGAAGGATTGAAAATTTTGACAATTTTTTACAAAAATGAGAAGGCGACTTATCTTCAAAACGGAGTTTTGAAGAGAATTCCTAATTCAACTGTACAATAATGAAAATTATTGAAATGATGATCTATCAAAGACATCCCTCTGGCCTGTTGGTCTCCTAATACTTTGCAAGACAAAAAATGACTCAACCCTAGACCTAAAACCTCAAAATTTAAAACATGATTGTGTATGACCTTGGAAAACTTTCTGTTAATGAATAAACCTGAACCAGCAGTGCCAAGCACGAGGGGAATGAATGACACACAACCGCTCCATCAAAGTTATGGCATGCCTAACGAAATGCAACTGATCAAATGGATGGGACACCTAAAACATGAAATGCAAAAAAGAGCTTTTGATCTCTGATGGAGGGATAACTAGACCGAATCTAACATTGGCTCCAATGGGGATGGTAGCTCCTTGGAGATGCGAAGAACCGCAGATCTCTACAAGAGCTAGACAGTGCCTTCATCCATTCGGCGATGGAGTCATTATTCTGACACAAAATCTTGAGAATTTGACTGAAAAACCAAAAACTGCTTTGACCAAACTAGACTCGAATCTAAAAGATTTAGAGAACTGACTTGACAAACTCAGACTAACTAACTTTTGTTTTCAGAATTATAGCCTTCACCTCGGGCCCCAAACTGAAGATGATAAGTTAGTGTACATGTGCAATAGAACCAAAGTAAAATGATATGTACAATGATGATGAAATGAGCAGAAAAGTACTCAAAAGTAGTATCTCTTTAACAACCGACCATTAATCGGCCCTCCAGGACATTCATCTCCATTCATCTCCTTGAGAAGGAAAGCATTTTAGCAGCGATATGTTGCAATCTTGTAAGGACCCTTCCATAAATTTTCAAATTTACCATGATTTCCCTTGTCTTCATGTCGAGCATCCCATCTCAAAACTACCTCATCTAGCTGAAATGTGTCTGCCTTTGCTTTCCAGTCATAAATCTTTTTGACGCGCTCCTGCAGCTTGCAAGTGTTTTGAAATACCTCCTCCCATGTCTGTTGTAAATGGATCATTTGATTAATCCTTCTCTGCATAGGATCCTCCTCACTACCTGCTTCTTGAAGCAATTTGACTACCGGGACAGCAAGTGAAGTAGGAAAAACTGTGTCTGTTCCATACACCAACTCGAAAGGAGACATACCAATAGACTTTTTCTGACTCACCCTATCAGCCCATAGTGCATTTATCAACTTCTTGTGCCAGCCCTTTTTGTTGATTTCCAACAATTTCTTAATGATATTGACCAAGGATTTATTAGATGACTCCGCCAATCCGTTTCCTTGAGGGTGGTATTGCGGTGAATGCTCCCAAAGTAATTATGTACTTTATTAGCAAAACTCAATCATCCTTTTTTGACTTAAACGCTGCTGCATTATCTGTGATTAAAAACTTACTTGGA